>CM046658.1:120413560-120435081 GCA_025594165.1 Tamias sibiricus | reverse complement strand
GATTCTCAGATATAGTTGAGAACAACACGACCCACAAACACTATCTGGACTCAGCTGCTGCCTCCCCCTGGCTTTCCTTACCTCCTGTGCTGCCCCTCCCCTGCTGGAGTGCTCCTCCACACCAAGTGTCTGTGAAACTCCTGCTGCTCCCCCAAACACCCGTGACTGAGCCTGTCCTGGGGAGGTTCACTGAAGACTCTGTACAGGTTTAAGCCCCTATTGCAGTGACATCCTTTACCTGGTGGTTGAGAGTTTCCTCCTTCTCCCTGGGTGATGACCTTGTTCACAGACTCCCCTTTGTTCATCACAGACTCTTAAGGATGTGGGCCATGGTTGAATGAATGGACCTGTCATGCTCATCTGTCTTCAGCTTCTGAACCAGGCCCCTCTGACATCTGCACCTTCTCCCTCTATCTCCCCTTGGCAATGTGTATATCAGCTTCTCTTCCACCTCATCCTTTCTTCTTTCTTCTTCTTCTTCTTCTTCTTTTTTTTTTAGTATTTATTTATTTGCTTTAGTTGTACACAGTGCATTTTATTTTTACGTGGTGCTGAGGATCGAACCCAGGCCGCTTACGTGCTAGGCAAGTGCTCTACCGCTGAGCCACAACCCCAGCCACACCTCATCCTTTCTTAACTCTCTTATTTTCTTAACTCTTTGAAAGGAGAGCTCACAGCTAGCCGCATGAGAGGCCTTGTAGGGTTCGTCCTGGCTGTGTTTTTCATCCTGGGAGTTGGAGTGTTCTTTGGGAACTATGAGAGAAGAAGAAGCAGAAGCAGATGGAGATGCAAAGAGGCAGGTTGCACTTATCTTTCTGGGTCCAGATTTCTCCTCCTCTCCCATTAGATCCTGGGCTTCCTTCTGCATTTCACTGGCAGGAAGTGGCCCCTGTGGAGGGGATGATGGGTGTAGCCAGATGTCCTTTGGGTCCTAGCTGTGTGTGTGTGTGTGTGTGTGTGTGTATGTGTGTATGAATGTGTGTGTATGAGTGTGTGTGTAGTGTTAGAGCTTTCCCTGGCACAGAATCAAGCTCCAGTCTGACATGACTTAGATGCAGGCTTGCCAGAGGACCCTAGGGTTAAGGATGAGGGAGTCTACTATGCACAGGTGATGGAAGAAGAGTCTCAGAAGGGCAAGCAGAACGTGAGAGCTGGGAGTGGTGACAAGCCTAGATATGTATAGGTGTCACAGAACCCTGCCCTGGGCTGCCCAAACCCAGACATCTGCTGTTTTATCCTCACTGTATCTCTTTTCTTTTCTTTTTACCTCTTTTTGTGTTTAGAGTATTAATTAAGAAAATTTATGGGCTAGGGTGTCACTCATTGTTTGAGTGCTTGCCTAGCATGCACGAGGCCCTGGCTTCAATCCTCAGTACTGGAAAAAAAAATGGAAGAAAGAAACAAGAAAAAAGTTGTGTTTTCTTTGTTGGGCATGGTGGCACATGCCTTTAATCCCAGTGACTTGGGAGACTGAAACAGAGGGATCACAGGTTGGAGGCTAGACTCATCAACTTAGTGAGGCTCTTGACAATGTAGTGAGACCCTGTCTCAAAATAAAAATAAAAAGTGCTGGAGATGTTGCTCAGTGGTTAGGCCCTCTGGGTTCAACACTAATGTCCCTTGCCCCCAGCCTTTAAAATTTTTTATTTTGAGACATGGTCTCACTAATTTGCTGAGGCTGACCTAGAATCTGTAATCCTCCTGCTGGCCTAGAACCTGTAAAACTCCTGCCTCAGCCTCCCACATCTGGGGACCACAGCTATGCACCACCATGCCTGGCTTAAGCTATTAATGTTAATGGGCGCTGATTGTCTTCTGGTTCCTCTGGGGCCACTCTATCTTTAAGCTACTCTAGGAACCCTCTTTCTTGTATTCCCAGGATATTGATGAAAAGCATCTGGAAGGAAAGGAGTCTTGCACTGGTATTTACAGTGTGGTCCAGAGACCAGGCCAGGCCATGAAGATCACTTATTTGGAGGAAGGAGGAGAATCCAGCGCTAGTGAGACACCTGCACTCTGCACCTGACACCTGCAGATTCCTACTTCCTTTGACTTCAATCCAGCTGGAGAAGTCGCTGGTCTGCGTTAGCCTGACCTGGTGGTCATATCTCTACCTCTGTGGGCACCTATGGCTGATAAACCAGCCTAATTTCATCTTAAGACTGAGAGCCATCCTGTCAAAAAGTTATGAAAAGCCCACTTCAGTTTTCTATGAAATGCTAGGATTCTTATTTGGCTTGAGCTTATTTTCTGGCATTCATGCCCAGGCCTTGAGCTCACTCAGGCCTGGCTTTCCTTGACCAGATAACAACTCTCTCTCTCTAAAACTAATGGTGCCTCATAAACTTTTGATATGGGGTTTGACTACACTCCCCTTTTCCTTGGAATGCAATGCCATGTAGGTGATTAGTTTGCTACTTGCTTTAAATTACACACGTCTGACCTTGTTAGCTGTAAGTTCCCAAGATTTTTTGTAACTCTTTGAACTATAAAAACCTTGTCTTCCCTGAGAGCGGGGCTGACCCCAAGCCCAGTGCTTGGGAGGGGCAGCCCTGGCCAGCTCTCTTTGTGTGTATACAATACAAGCTTGCTTTAATTTAAAATTGGAGTTGGTGGTCTTTTCTTTGCGTCCTGGATCAACAATGGCCTTGTCACTTCTTCTGCCACCTTCCCAAGCTGCCTTCATACTTAGGACTATTGCGCTATCAGCCAGGGTTCTTTCTCTGTCATTGATGTGGCTTCTGACCCTTCCCTTTCAGAAGCCTTCCCAAAGAGAACCTGCCTGACTCTGCCTACGGCAAGGCCTCACCACCTCTGCTGTGTCACTGTTGTCATCCTGAGGCCCCTCGTCCAGGTGTGGGCACTGTGGAGAAGTGCTGACCTTGCCTCAGTGGGGGGTGTTAAGATGGGGCCTGCATGCTCAATTGGGTTGATGGAGGCAGCGTGGTTAGTGGGAGCCCAGGCTTCCTTTCTAGGCTTTCCTTCCTTTCCTGTGTGGGGTTTCTCTGGACTAAGTGTGTGTGTGTGTGTTGGGGGAGTTTCTAGTGCACATTATACACCTGGGCCAGAGTTGCCTTCCTGGATACCTGTGCTAACCTGGAATTAAGCCTCATTCTCCTGCAAACCCATCTTCCTGTGGACTGGGAAAAAGAATCCATATTATTCTAGGCCCTTCTCAACTTTATCTTTTCCTGAGAATGACCCTGGACTCCCACACTGGTGTTTCATTCTTCTTGTTGTTTTCTTTTCTTTTTTCCTTTTTATTGACACATTATAATTATATGTCACAGTGGGATTTGTTATAATATATTCATATGTGCACACAATAAAACAGTATAATTTAATCAATTTCATTCCCTATACCACCCCTTTTCTTTTCTCCCTTCCCCTGAAATCCTTCTTCTATTTTATTGGTCTCCCTTCTATTTTTTAAAATATGTTCTAATTAGTTATAGATGACAGTAGAATGCATTTTGACACATTGTACACAAATGGAGCACAACTTCTCATTCTTCCGAAGGGCAAAAATCACACTGGAGACCATTGTGCATCCAAGAGATTTATTCACCAGCCTTTATGGCCAGTCAGAGATAGAAAAGGTGATGGGAGAGGGGGGCTGGACAGAGCTCTGGACAGGAGGGAGCATAAGTAGTGATTTCTGGTGGTGGTGGGGTGTACCAGAGCGACCTTTGAATTCTATTGGCTCCTGCCTGGGGAAAATGAAACACGTATCATTTGAGCCCACCCTGGGGTGATATCCTGCCTGGGGAAAATGTAACAAGTTTGCTCAGGAAACAGAAACTTCCTGGGGTTTGGCCTGTCAGCCCAAGCCCAGATGTACATTTTATAGAATCACATCAGTAGTGTGATCAAACATAGGGCAATAATGTGTGTCTCATTCTACCATCCTTCTCATCCCCACAGCCGCACTCCTCCCCTATTCCTCTCTCACAATCCAAATGGGGTTGCATTCTTAAGAAAACTGCTTCAACTCTGCTCCTGTTCCAAGAGAAGGCACTTGGTTAAAAGGAGTGTGTAATGTTCCCTCCCTCCCCTTGGGGGGGGGGCAGCTGTGTGAAGCTGGTGGGAAGATCTGATAAAAGAGATTAAAAAGAAGTATCATGAGGACAGCCCTCTCTAGCCTCTGCTACTGGCCCTCAGCCTGCTGCAGCCCTGCTGGCCCTGAACTAAGGTCAGCCTCCTTTTTGTTTATGAGAGTCAAACAGATTTATTAGCAAGAGTTCTAGCATACTATTTAAAAATCATATAAAAAAACATCAGTTTGGCCAGGCTTGATGGCCAGGTGGCTTGGGAGGCTAAGACAGGAGGATCTCATGGGTTCAAAGCCAGCCTCTGCAATGGTGAGGTGCAAAAAAATGTTCAACATGTCTAGCAATGAAAGAAATGCAAATTAAAACTACACTGAGATTCCATTTCATTGCAGTCAGAATGGCAATTATCAAGAACACAAGTAACAACAAATGTTGGTACAGATGTGGGGAAAAAGCACACTCATACATTGCTGGTGGGACTGCAAATTGGTGCAAGCACTCTGGAGAGCAGTATGGAGATTCCTCAGAAAACTTGGAATGGAATCATCATTTGACCCAGTTATTCCACTCCTTGGCATATACCCAGAGGACTTAAAATCTGCATACTTAACGACATAGCCACATTAACGTTTGTAGCAGCTCAATCCACAATAGCTAAGCTATGGAACCAACCTAATTTCTCTTCAACCAATGAATGGATAAAGAAAATATGGTATATATACACAATGGAATATTATTAAGCCATAATGAAGAATGAAATTATGGCATTTGCCAGTATTTGGATGGAACTGGAGACTGTCATGCTAAGCGAAATAAGCCAGTCCCCCTAAACCAAAGGCTGAATGTTGTCTCTAATATGTAGATGCTGAAACACAATAAAGGGTC
Source organism: Tamias sibiricus (assembly GCA_025594165.1). NCBI lineage: Eukaryota > Metazoa > Chordata > Mammalia > Rodentia > Sciuridae > Tamias > Tamias sibiricus. The sequence continues at coordinate 120,430,144 of CM046658.1, read as the reverse complement.
CAGGGAAGAATAGAAGTTCATTGAATTAGACAAAGGGGAATGAAGGGAAGGGAAAAGGATGGGAATAGGAACGTAGAATGAATTATACATAACTTTCCTCTGTTCATATATGACTACATGACAACTGAAACTCCACACCATGTTCAATAACAAGAATGAGATCTTAGAGCAAGATATACTCATGTATGTACAATATGTCAAAATACACTCTACTGCCATGTATATCCAAAAAGAACAAAAAACTAAAGAAAGAAACAGTCTACTGGAACAGTCTCATGAATATATACAAAAACACAAAGTGGGATTAATAAAGAAATTGCAACAAAAGTTACAAGTTTATCCTGGGGAGAGCAAAAACCAAGCAGACTCAATGGTTTTAGAGTCAATTGATTCAGTTCCTTCAAGAGATATTAGTGGAGCATGTACAAGAATAGAGGAAACATTTGTTAAATTTTTCCTTTGTCCTCCTAGCCACACAGGTAGATGACTTTTCCTAGGCTCTCCTGTAGGTAGGGCAGATCATGGCCAACTTAATGAGATTCCTTAACTTCTGGGATGAGACAATTGAGAGCTGTGTGCTTTTCCCTGTCCAGTGGCTCAGAGCAAAGGACTTCAGTGTGGCAGAGCCATGTGATGGTGGAACCCTGATCCCTGAGTCACTGCTTGAAGGTGAGCTTTAAGGAGAGCTGCTAGCTTTGTATTAATCATAAGATTCTAGGATTTTTAAAAACCTGTTCAAATTAGTTAAATATAACCCTAGAATGCATTTTGACACATTGTACACAAATGGAACATAATTTCTCATTCCTCTGGCTGTATGGACATGGTGCTGATTCACACCAATAGTGTAATCCTACATATATATAGGGTAATGATGTCTGTCTCATTCTACCATCCTTCCCATTCCCACCACCTCACCACCCCTCTCAATCCTCTCTGCACAATCCAAACTTCTCTCATTCTTCTCAACGATCCCCCCACCCCTGCCCCACTATGGATCAGCATCTGCTTATCAGATAAAACATTTGGCCTTTGGTTTTTTTGGAATTGGCTTATTTCACTTAGCAAATTCCATCCATTTACCTGCAAATATCATAATTTCATTCTTCTTTAAGGCTGAGTAATATTCCATTGTGTACAAGTACCACATTTTCTTTATCCATTCATCTGTTGAAGGGCTTCTAGTTTGGTTCCATAGCCTAGGTATTGTGAATTGAGCTCCTATAAACATTGATCTGGCTGCTTTACTGTTGTATGCTGATTTTAAATCCTTTGGGTATAAACCAAGAAGTGGGATAACTGGGTGAGATGGTGAAGGATTTTTTTTTTTTTTTTTACAACAGGTAGTATTAACTATCCTGATAAATACACCTGGGTCAGGTATCCTTTAAGGGTCTCAGAATAAAGCAGAGAGTGTATTATGCAGACAGTATCTGCCCTCCTGGAACCTGTATTTTAGTTGAGGGAAGTGTGGGTGGTGGGGCAGACAAACTTTCACAGAATGAAGAAATAATTACACAAGAGGTGGAAAAGCATGAGGTGTCCTGGAAAAAACAAGTAGGGTGAGGTAAGGAGGATCAGACATTCTCATCCTCTGCTGTGCCATAATTTGGATTGTGTTTCTGCCTCGTGTTCAAGGCTTGGACCAGGGGGTGCTCTGGTAGACAGTGGAGTCTTTAGGAGGGGTGTGCTCTTGCAGGGGATTGTCAGACCCTGATTTCTTTGCTCTTTCTCTAAAATATTCTAAAATAATGACATAATGATAGGAGGTTTCTGTGTGTCACCAAGGGAAGAATATATAAATACAGGATAATTTTATTATTAATGTGAAAAGCTGGTAATTTAATATGTATGTCAAAATGTGAAGGGCAGAAAATGATGGAGGAAGAATTTTCAAAACTTCTCTTCCAGAAATCAATGAAAAAAACTACTAACTCCTTTTTTACTTTCCCCTTGAGGACTTGTTCCACATTTTATTTACATTTTAAGGCTAACTTTAATCTCAAAATCACATATCCATACACCTACTTCCTTTTGTTGACTTCACCTAAACTTAAATGCATGATTTATTAAACACAGACTGTAAACAAATATTTACCATGTTATATGTAACACACAGGAACAGCTTTTAATAGAAATTCATCTACCCAAGCTGGGTGCGGTGGCACATGCCTGTAATCCCAGCACTTGGGAGGCTGAGGCAGGAGGACTGTGAGTTCAAAGCCAGCTTCAGCAATGGCTAGGCTCTTAGCAACTTAGTGAGACCCTGTCTCTAATAAAATACAAAAAAGGGCTGTGGATGTCGCCCAGTGGTCGAGTGCTCCTGAGTTCAATCCTGGTAACAAACAAACAAAGAAATTCATCTATCCCCTACATTTTTTATTATAAATACAGGTATCAAAACAACCCGGAACATTTTTTTTCCTTTTCTTTTATTCTAAGTTATTATATATGACAGCAGAATGAATTACAATTCATATTATAATTTTGTCTCTTCTATTTTGTACCATTGGTCAGTACAAAATACAAGAGACAGAGACAAACCTCCATAGATACAGTTTTCTCATACTAGACAAAGGTACCAAAAACATTCATTGGAGAAAAGATAACCTATTCAATAAATGGTGCTGGGAAAACTGGAAATCCATATGTAGCAAAATGAAATTAATCCTCTGTCTCTCACACTGCACAAAAATCAACTCAAAGTGGGGCTGGGGTGAAGCTCAGTGGTAGAGTGCTTGCTGAGCACACATGAGGCACTGTGTTTGATCCTCAGCCACATAAAAAGAATTTTTACCACATAAAAAAAGTTAATAAATTAAATAAAGATATTATGTCCATCTACAACTGAAAAAAATTTAAAAAATCAGCTCAAAGTGGTTCAAAGACTTAGACTCTAGAAGAGAGACCCTGCACTAATACAAGAAAAATTAGGCACAATCTTCATCATGCTGGCTTAGGTACAGACTTTCTGAACAAAACTCCTAAAGTTCAAGAAGTAAAATCAGGAAATCAATAAATGGAAGCTGGGCATGGCGGCACATGCCTGTAATCCCAGCAGCTGGGGAGGCTGAGATAGGAGGATCACAAGTTCAAAGCAAGCCTCAACAAAGACGAGGCACTAAGAAACTTAGTGAGACCTTGTCTTTAAATAATATACAATATAGGACTAGGGATGTGGCTCAGTGGCCAAGTGCTCCTGAGTTTAATCCCTGGTACCACCCCCCCCCCCCAAAAAAAATCAGTAAATTAAATGGATTCAAACTAAAAAGCTTTTTATCATCAAAGGAAACCATCCATAATGTGATGAGAAAGCCTACAGAATGGGAAAAAATGTTTACCTCACACACCTCAGATGAAGCACTAATCTCCAGGATATATAAAGAAATCAAAAACTAAACACCAAAAAAAACAAATAACCCAATCAATAAATGGGCTAAGGAACTGAACAAACACTTCACAGAAGAAGAAATACAATTGATCAACAAACATATAAATAATTGTTCATCATCACTAGAAATTAGAGAATACAAATCAAAACTACTCTAAGATTTCATCTCACTCTAGTCAGAATGCGAATTATGAAGAATACAGCAATAATAAGTGTTGGTGAGAATGTAGGAAAAAAGGCACACTCATATATTGCCGGTGGGACTGCAAAGTGGTGCAAGCACTATGGAAAGGAGATACCTCAGAAAACTTGGAATGGATCCACCATTTGATCCAATTATCCCACTTCTCAATTTATACCCCAAAGACTTAAAAACAGCATACTATAGTGACACAGCCACATCAATATTTATAGCAGCTCAATTCACAATAGTTAAACTATGGAACCAACCTAGATGCCCTTCAACAGGTGAATGGATAAAGAAAATGTGGCACTTGTACACAATGGAATATTACTCAGTATTAAAAGAGAATGAAATTATGGCATTTGCAGGTAAACTAGAGAATATCATGCTAAGTGAAATAAGCCAATCCCCCCAAACCAATAGCCAAATGTTTTCTTTGATAAGCAGATGTTGATCCATAGTGGGGTGGGAGGATAAGGAAGCATGAAGGATCTTTGATTTCTGTAGATGCAGTGAGGGGAGGGGTGGGGTTGTGGGGATGGGAAGGATGGTAGAATGAAACAGACATTTTACACTATATACATGTATGATTACACAACTGGAGGGACTCTGCACCATGTACAGCCAGAGGAATTGTAACCAAAAGCTTGGTCCCTGTCCCCAATGCCAATCAATGCCAATTTAATAATGAGGACACGGTTTTGAGAAAAAGGAAACAGAAGGTTTATTGCTTTGCTAGCAAAGGAGAAACACAGGGTATTGGCATCAGATCAATATTGGAATCAGATCCTCCATTTTAGGTTTGGAGACATTTTTATCAAGAAACTCCTAAGTCTAGATCTAGGAGCCATTTTATTCATGGTTTTCCAGGTTTGGATTTAGGAGCCATTTTATCTAGTGATCCCCAGGCAATGCTGCTTAGCCTCCCATAAGAACATGTGGCTGGCTGGGCGTGGTGGCACACACCTGAATCCCAGCACTTGAAAGGCTGAGGCAGGAGGATCACAAGTTCAAAGCCAGCCTCAGCAATGGCGAGGCACTTAGCAACTCAGTGAGACCCTGTCTCTAATAAAATACAAAAAAGGGCTGGTGATGTGGCCCAGTGGTTGAGTGCCCCTGAGTTCAATCCCTGGTACCAAAAAAACCAAACCAAACCAAAACAAAACAAAAAAATGTGGCTACTAAATAAAGGGTCAACCCTTAAGCATGCTTGTGAAATTCCCCTTGTGGGCTATAACGCTGCCCTGTGAGTGCTGACAGGCTGCTGCTCTCCTTGGAGGGACGGCTTTGTTGGTTTGCTCCATGCTACTGACAATAAATCTCTCCAGGGGGATTCTAGTTCTTGGTGTGGTCCTTCGACTTTGCTTGGACTTTGTGAATGTCCTTTCACTGTGACTCTCCAGATCAGAGGGACAGGGGGGTTTTAAGGAACTTCCAGGGTTACATTCCAGGTGTGCTCTGGTAGGGGGTCCCAGGGTGCCCTGATGGGAAGTTGGGATTCACTTGATAATTTGGGATATATTCACTTCTCAGATCCTCAGCAGCCTTCTCCTTCTTGTAGTGGGTGTGTTCAAGGGCAATTAACTAGGGGAAGAAAGGATAACACTGTCTCCCCAATCTTGTTATGGATGGGGAGAGGGGACAAGAGAAGAAATATTTTTTTAAAAATAAGCCTGAGCGCAATGAGGTGAAGAAGGTGAAGGTACCACTGTTACAGAATGAGAAGTTGTGCTGCATTTGTGTACAACGTGTCAAAATGCATCTTACTATAAAATGAATAAACACAAATTTATAATAAATAAATAAAGTTGATTCCATATGTGTACCTTGGTGAATGTGCTGACATAGTACACCCAACTGTGATGCATATTGCCTCCAAATGCAAAAAAGACTACAAGGCCTGGTGACTCTTTGTTCCAAACAGTGCATTTAAGATAAAGCAAAGTTTTCTGTCTTTGAGGGAATGTGCTGTTAGTCCCCAAGTGATTTGACTCGTAGAAACTTTGCCAACATGTCAGGTCCCCTGACTTCCAAGAGATTTATCTTCCATTTTCTGACATTTTTGTGTTGTACCAGCCCATCGAGAGTACCTGCAATTTCCTTCTCACTACATCAAATCAACATCATATAATTCCCAAGTTAGATCTGCATTGTCAGATTGGGTGGGATATGACCAAACCCTGTTACATTGCTCCCTCAATGGTGTCATGCCTTCATAATCTACTCCCACTGGTATTTCCCAGATGTTTGCTGAAATGAATTTACAAAATATTGCAAGTTTTTTTTTTTTTTTTTTTTTTGTTACCAGGAATTGAACTCAGGGGCACTTGACCACTGAGCCACATTCCCAGCACTTTATTGTATTCTATTTAGAGACAGGGTCTCACTGAGTCACTTAGCATTTCACTTTTGCTGAGGCTGGCTTTGAACTTGTGATCCTCCTGCCTCAGCCTCCTGAGCCACTGGGATTACAGGCCTGTACCACCATGCCTGTCTCTTGCAAGTCTGAAAATGTGAAAAACTTCTCCTGCATTGTTTCACTTTCTAATTGGTTCCTGGGACAATTAGAGGGATGAAACATGAGGAAAGTTGCTATCTTCTTTCATGAAAACACACATGAGATGAAGTGATCACAAACTGGGAAGGCAGGATTCATTGGGATGGCAAGGGAAGTCCTGATTCTCAGGGTCCAATTCTTGCACAATTAGTGTGCTACTTTTTAAAACAAGATAATAGAAAAGGCTGAGAATTCAACCTACTTTGAAATTCAGCAACCTGCAGGATCTGCCTCTGTATCTGATTTTTGGCTATGGGAAATGAGAGGTTATTTTGTGGTAGGCAGAGAAAGCTTCTGCTTGTCTGATCACTCATTAAACTGAGAATTTTTAACATTGAGCTTATCTCCAGCACAACTAGAAGCATCTAGGATAGCCCATAAACTTTATAGTCCTTATGCTTCCTCCCCATAATTTTCTATCACAAGAGTCACTCAATATGTCTGCATCTTACCTTCAATACACACTTTGTTGCAGGTAACTCTAGGTGATCATTTAAATAACTGTTTTAGAGCTGGGTGCTATGAACTACCAGTGTCTCACCACATAATAGTAATATTTGTTAAATGGCTCAGATTAGTATCTATTTATACAGGATAGACAATATAATTTTAAAGTCAATTAAATAAAAAATCAGATTCTTCAAAACCATCCAGATAAAGAATTCCATAACTAATTTCCCTTTAAAGGCTTTTATGAGCAACTATTTTATATCATTTTGTATTAGTCAAAATATTTAGCAGAGGGCTGGGGATATAGCTCAGTTGGTAGAGTGCTTGCCCTGCATGCACAAGGCCCTGGGATCAATCCCCAGAACCACCAAAAAGAAAAAACATTTTTTCCATGTATGGTGGCACATGCCTGTAATCCCAGAGGCTTGGGAGGCTGAGACAGGAGAATCTCGAGTTCAAAGCCAGCCTCAGCAAAAGTGAAGTGCAAAGCAACTCAGTGAGACTCTGTCTCTAAATAAAATACAAAATAGGGCTGGGGATGTGGCTCAGTGGTTGAGTGCCCCTGAGTTCAACACATGATATTTAAAAAAAAAAAAAAAAAAAAGATTGGGGATGTGGCTGGGGGGTGTGGGTAAGTGCCCCTGAGTTTAGTGCCAGGTACCAAAAAAAAGTAGTTTTGAGCTTTTCATTCAGTTCAGGACAGGAAGGCATCTTATAGAATCTGTTTGAAGTTGGTCTGACCCCTTTCCAGGGTTTGGCACAACAAAGTCCCCCAATGGCTTCCATAAATCTCCAACTTTACTGTCTCATAGTCTCCCCACTTCTTTTCCCTCCGAAGCTAACCCCTTCACACCTGCATCCATGCCTCCTGTCTTGGCTCAGTTCTGTCCTGGTCATATGAAAAACCCAGCTGATCTGAGAACATTCTGGGTTGTGGACAATGCTATAGATCAGGGTCTGGCATAGGCCACACACAGGATTTCCCTCTTTGGTGTCACTTTCACACTCTGCCTCAGCCCACAGCCTGAGCTAGACATGACCACCGTCCTGCCCTGTGCTGCCCTGTGATCCTGTGTCTCTTCCTCTAATTATTGCTCTGAAAGAGACGCTCCAGGCTTTCATTGCTCAGCCCCCTGCTGGGAAATTTGAGATAACTTAGGCTTTCCTACCTCTTACATCAGTGATCTCAGGGAGGGCCAGGGGTAAAGGTGAGTGAGAAGCAAAGAGTGGAATTTCAAAGTGCACGTTTTGATTAGGTAAACAAGTTGAAACTACGGCAACCTTTCCCATGAAAGAAACACACATTTATTTCCAGATAACACACTTAATAGTTGCTTCAGCTTTCAATTTCTGTTGGAGAAGAAAAATCCATTCTCTTTATCTTGCCAAATTCCACATTATACAAAAAAGGTACTGTCTGGGTTACCACACCCCAGCAGAGCAGATTCCTGCTTGGAGGTGTGAACCTGCTGGGAAAATTTAAAGTCTAAAAATAATCAATAAGAAACAAAAGAAAAGAGGCAGAAAATGGTTTTAAAAGCTGGGGCCTGGTGGGTTTTTCAATCCTGGCAGGAACTGGAACTGAGCAACAAATAAGGCCCAACTTCTTTATTTAAGGGGAAATGCAGCAAAAGCTTTCAGTGTGGCAGGCTTCTTGAGGAAAACAGGATAAAAAAGGGAAAAACAAGTTGTTTGGGGCTAGGGTGGTTATACCCACTTCTGGAGGCTGCATTTGACCCTAGAGCTGTGAGTAAGGTAGGGTGTCAGCTTTAATCTGAGCAATCTGCAACCTGTGGATTCACACCAAGAGTTCTCAGAAAAGCAACCTGTTGTTTAAGATTCAGGTTGGCAGGCCATACCCCCAGGCACCTTCCCGGAAGTGTCCACCTCTGGCGAGAATTCACCTTTGGCGGGCTCCGAGTCCCCGCCCTTCCTGATCCTGGGAATACTCGCCTCTCGCGGGAATTCAATCCAGGGCAGTCTCTCCCTTTCTGAGCCAATCCAGACCATGCAAGTCACGCTCCCACCCCTCTGTACTTAAGCCCCGGCTTGTCCAGAACTCTCTCTCTCTCTTCTCTTTTTGCCGTCGTCTTCTCACCAGCTCTCCCCTTCCTCTTCCCCTTCCCCTTTCCTTTTCCCCCTTCTCCCCTTCCCTTAATAACCCCCCCCTTTTCTACAAGGCGGTCCCAGTGTGGTTCTTGCCCTTCATTTGGTGCATTGGCCGGGAACCTCATCCCTCCGGAGGGCATAACCATCTCGGAACTGCTTTTGGAACCACCCGACTCAGCCTTTTGCTCATTTTTGATCTCCACTCCAACGCATCCACTGCCCGGTCATTGGATTGGTAAGCCCCTCCGTCCCCAGGGCTCCTAAACCCGTTGGGCCTTTCACAGTGGGAACTGACCGTTAATCGTCCGGCAGCCCCACTTGTGGTCCATACGGGGGGGGGGGGATCGCACCCCACCAAAGACCTTCAAGGTTACAGTGGGCCCCAAGGAGCTCGCTCTTTCTCTTTCAATCTCTCTCTCTCTCTCTCCCTTTTTTCTGAAAACATGCTTCCAGCCTGCCCGCCGCCTCCACACTCCGCATCCGACAGCCCCCACCCTGAGTCTGCACGTGTCTGTCAGGGTTCGTGAGAGTCTGCGCCATGTGGCAGCCTCATACCCTTGCCCCGCCCCGAGTTCCTAAACCTGTCTGGTCACTACGTGGTGAAAATTGACCGTCAACTTTCGGCAATCTCGCCCGTGACTTGTGCAGGGGGGAAAGCACCCCATCCGAGTCTTAAAGGTGACGGTGGACCCCAGGAACTCCCCCCACCCTCACTTCTATCTGCCCGCTCTAAAGTTTTCAGCTGTAGTGATTAGAGCTTTCAGCTGGTAGTGGTTAGAGAAGTTCCTCTCCACACTCCGGACTTGAGCTTTTCTTTCCCGTCTGGGACGGGACATGAGAATTCCCTGCGCAGGGGGCTCATAGTCCTCCCGTATCTTGAGAAAGACATTTCTCATGATATCCCATGTCAGCCTGACCCGGTGACGACTGGGCGAGCAGACTTGGATCTCACTCATACATATTTTGAAAGGGACGCTTTTCGAAATATCGTATTAGCCTCTCCCCATCAACAGGGAAATATGGGAACTTCCCTATCAATTCCAGCTGATTCTCCTCTTAACTGCCTCCTACAAAATTGGGCAAGCTTAGGCTTAAAGCCACACATAAAGAAAAAAAAATTAATAAAGTTATGTACAAAAATTTGGCCTTCCTACCCATTATCCAATCGGTGGCCAGAGTCAGGGTCCCTAGATGCTCGGGTTTTGCAGGAACTTCCCAGCTTTTGCCAACGGTTGAAAAAATGGACAGAGTTGCCTTACATAGATGACTTTTCCCTTCTCCCTTTAAATCCTTCCCTGAGTATTCAGTGTAGTCCTGAAACCGTTTCACTAGCATGCAGACCCAGTGGCCCGCTTCCATCCTTGGTTGACCTTGACTTTGACCCAGGATTAGAAGCCCCACAGCCCCCGTACCAGCAGTCCAGACCTTCCGCTCCTCCCCCTCTCCTGGCTCAGGCTCTGACTTCCGAAATTGCCGCGCCTTTGTGCTTAGACCCTCCTCTTCCTTTTACATCATCTTCCGCCCCTCCCCTTCTCTCCGTTTTGGCTCTGACTTCCACAATCACCATGCCTTCGTCTGTAGACCCTCCTTTTCTTTTCACGTCATTTCCTGTGCCTTCACCACCACTTTCCCCACCCACTCAACTTCCCGTTCCTAGTTCCACACCTCTTCCGCTGTTATCCCCGCCCACTCAGCTTCCCCCGCTTGTTCTGTGTCATTTCCTGCCATGCCTTCCCCGCCATCTTTGGCTATGCAGTTTTTACCAGACACACCGCTTCAAACTTTAGCCCCCACTTCCGCGGATTCTGCGACACGTTCTTTACCAGACACGCCGCCTCAGACTTTGGCCCCCACTCCCTCGGATTCTGCGAGGCATTCTTTACCAGATGCGCTGCTTCAGGCTTTGGCCCCCTCCCCGATTTCTTCCCCAATGGCTCTGACAGCAGTGCAGGGAGAGAGCTGCACAGTCTGCACTTCTTCCCCAGCATCTCCGCGGAGTTTCTCTCGGCCCCAGCGGCTCTTGCGATGTCTCTACCCGACTCGCGGGATATTCTGCCGCCTTCTGCATTCAGTCCTCCCCTGACCCATTCGAGAAAGCAGGCAAGAGCATATACGGACGAGACTCAAGAGAGTAAACCCAAACTTACCCTTTGGTCCTGAGTCCGTTCCAGATAGAGACCCAAACTGGGATTACAATGCCCCAGGGTACGTGATCTTGAAAGATCAGTTTTTAGTTTGCATAGTAGGTGGCTTTAAAACTGTTAATTTTGATAAGCTGCAGGAAATTATTGTGTTCTCTGATCCGCCTAGCTCAATTGTGCTCCCTGGCTCGTTTTGCTCTGTCTCCTCCCCCATCTTTCTTCTCACTGTTTCAAAGGCCACTGACCCAACATCCCCCATTGATACTCCTCAACCCCTATTGAGGCAGAAACTCCCCAACCTTCTACTGATGCAAAAACCTCCCATTACCCTGTCCCCACTGATCTAGTGGACCCCATAATCTGGGATACTCAGATTCCCTCCCTTGCTCAGTGTGACCCCATATGAATTCACCTTAAAGATCCTCAGAGTTTTCCCAATAGAGCCCAGTATCCACTTCCAGCCACTAGCCTTAAGGACCTCCAACCCATTACCTCAGATCTTCTGCAGAAATGTTTTCTCAGACCCACCCATTCCCCTTATAATACCTGGACAGATCCAGATACTCAGCGATCCCAACAGTTGACTTGGACAGTCCTCCCTCAGGGTTTTCGAGACAGCCCTCATATCTTTGGACAGACATTGGCTGTGGACCTCAAAGATCTTGAATTCCCTAACTCCACTCTCTTGCAATATGTAGATGACCTTCTCCTCTGCAGCCCTTCCTCCTTCACAGCTCGTGAAGACTCTTACACCCTTTTAAGTGTTCTTGCTTTTCGCGGGTATGGTGCTTCCCCATCTAAGCTGCAGCTTGTCCAGACCCAGGTAGTGTATTTAGGAGTTCAGATTTCCCATCAATTGAAGGCCATTACAAGGGCCCCACCTTTGCTCCAGTTGCCTATCTCTCTAAACAGCTTGACCCCACCGTTCGTGGATGGGCCCCTTGTCTTAGGGCTCTAGCTGCTGGTTACCTACTTCTACATGAGATTTCTGCTCAGAATAAGTTTCCCCGTGCCCACCTTCCGGACCTCAGCTGAGACTTACATTGAAATGCAAATGGGGAAGCCAGCAACTCAGTAGGAGATGGCTCAGTCCCCAAAAGAATGGGAATTTTTTTTTTTTACCTAAACTTACATTGGACTAAACCAAAAAGCAAATTGTATGGTAATTACTGACTAGTCATTTTTACTTTGTCATCACTGAAAAAGGTTGAAGTTTCAACAGGTATAATTCTATATGCTTGAACATTGTGTTCTCATGAAGTGGTTAACAGATGTATGTGATTCTGTATAAAGGTTTATAAAAGATTGCTATGTATGTAGAGGCTCAAAGGTTTTGACTGTTACTGGATTGTTTCAACTTTTCCATGAAAGGTTAAAAGCTCTCAGCCTTTCCTTAATTTGTTCTAAATGTAATATTGTGTTTTTATTCTCCTTAATTTTATTTTGTATTTTCCTTGCAAACTGTCTAAAAGTTGCCTGTCAATGTTTTGCAGAGGTATTGCTTCAAGAACACAACCTAGGTTAATTTAAGATAATAAGCAGTCACCTAGGATGGTACAAGCCCCAATTAATGGAAAGGGCAAATAACAGTAAGGTTATTGGCATTGAAGTAAAGCCCAGTGTTCTTAATTTAAGACGGAGACTCTTGCTGTATGTTTAAGATCAAGACTTCAAAGTTAAATTAAAGGAGCCAAAAAAGTCAATGTTTGGCTCTGGCCCTCAGAGTCAGTCTGAGTCCAGGGAACAGGGAACTTCTCTGAAAAGCTTTGCAACTTCGGGCCACATGGCCTCCTGATCAGGGAGGTTATGAGACATCTGGAGAAGAGAAAGCCAATCAGTGCACTTGATAAAAGGAGGGTCCCTAGAAAAGGGAGACATCCCTGGTGCTTCCAAGGGAAGCCACAAGGTCAAGCAAGACCTGGACCTATCCTTGCAGAAGGCACTAGCAGAATGGAAAAGCTGCTCTTAAGTTCCCCCAAGAGTTATTCCCATCAGAAATCAGCTGACTCTTAGCAATAGATAAAAGCAAAAGTCAGTTTGACCTACTTCATCTTAAACAAATAGCAAAAACAGTTGAAACCAAAACACAACCATTCTGGACATTTAAAAAATAATAGTTAAATGTAACTTCAGAGATACATTTGTATTAGCCCCCAAAATTGGTAAGACTGAAGGCTACAAAAGAGATTCTTAGGCAGGAATGCCTGATAACTCTAAAAAGAAACAGTTTAACAAATCTTCCTAACCTACACAGGTAGGCTTAGTATTTACTAGCATAATTATCTAGCCCTCTAGTAGAAAGATTTTATAGGATCAGATGACATTAAGTAGCTTGACTACCATATTAAATGTTGTGTTTACATTCCTGATGATTCTGGGAATGTTAAAGATTTATATTCCCAAATAAACGCCATATCCACTCTGGCCTTATTATAGGGACAACTTCTCAGCCCTCACACCTCCTGGTGAGAAATTATCATCTTCATGGTATACATTGACGTTTCAGATGCTGCAACATTTCTTTGGTACTCATTTTTTGCTTCTCTCATAGAGGATCCTGTCCTTGATGACTTTACAATCTTCCCCTGGCTTCAATCTGGCCTGACTTCTAAAAAGGGAACTCCAAACTACTTGTCCCCATCTCATCGCCCCTGTTCAGCTCGAAGAAGTCAGATCCGGTCATTGTCCCATTCCCTTACAGTAGTAAGGAGTTCCTAAAATTAGAAGGGAAATGAAACCAGAATCTCATAGGCAGTCAGCATGTATAGGTAAATCAAGTCAGGTCAAAAGCCAATTTGAGTGAGCCAATTTTGGGACGTTGGGAGACTGTCTCCTGAGGGATTGAAATGCTGATTCCCTCAGAGCCCTTCTTCCACCCTTAACAACCTGCCCCAACCCGTTGCCAAGGTAACCTGTCCCAGGAATTGCCCCTCCCTACAGGGTGCTATACAGTTTTTAATTCATGTGTCCTGGGATGTACCTTCCTGCCTCAGCCCATCTGCTTCCCACCTTTGGGCCATCTCACTGGGCCTGGTCACAATATGGGCCTGGTCACAGTATGCAGGAAGGAGAACAGTTAGAAAGGAAAAATTACAACTGGCACGACAATCCCATAGGGACATGTCCACAAAACTTCATCAGCTAGGTTCTCCCAATATGGGGACCTCTAGTTGAAGTTCTCTAATTCTATGCCTTCCTTCCCTGTGTCATAAAATTTCTACAGGGACAACTAAGTAAAATCTCTAACCAAACCTTTAACCAGCTTCTCCTCAGGATTATCAACTGTAAAACCACAGATGACTTCTCATCACTTCAAAACGAATTTGCCAGACTCTAAAGGGATCAACTGTACCTGGATGACTCTTGGCCAGCTTGCTCCAAAAGGCCTCTAACCTGCCACCCTATGCTCATTATGATGCACCTCGCACTCTCCATTGGCCTCTTCACCTGCTACCTGTAAATTTGCAAAACCTACAATTCCTACATGCTCTGCGAGAAGACAGCTGACTGATTTCCCCCGTGACCTCTGCAGAAGCTTGGTTTCACACCCCTCACCAATCTATGGCCTCAAGGAAACTTCATCAATCTCATACCTGCAGAGAGTCATCTTTTCCGCGCCTACCTCCTGGGAATTTTTTTACCCTCAAGCCTGATTTGCCTGTTTTGTATGCCTACATTTCCCCCTCATAACACCCCACGTCGCCCTCTTTCAGGTCTGAAGCAGCCAGATCAAGATACTACGCCCCACTTCCTAAGAAAACAAATAAGATTCAGGCTGGCAGGCCATACCCCCAGGCGTCTTCCCGGAAGTGCCCACCTCTGGCGAGAATTCACCTTTGGCGTGCTCCAAGTCCCCGCCCTTCCTGATCCTGGGAATACTCACCTCTCGTGGGAATTCAACCCAGGGCAGGCTCTCCCTTTCTGAGCCAATCCGGACCATACAAGTCACGCTCCCACCCATCTGTACTTAAGCCCCGGCTTGTCCAGAACTCTCTCTCTCTTCTCTTTTCGCCGTCATCTTCTCACCAGCTCTCCCCTTCCCCGTTCCCTTTCCCCTTCCCCCTTCTCCCCTTCCCTTAATAACCCCCCCCTTTTCTACAAGGTGGTCCCGGTGTGGTTCTTGCCCTTCACAACCCCCTTGCTTTGTGATGGCTCAAAAAAACCCATAATTAATAAATGGCTTCCCAAAAGAAAACTGGCACACTGCCACTGGGTGTGGTGGGAGGGAGTGGACCACATCAAACATCAAAGTGCACATCCTGGCCTTGCTGTGGAAGAGGGTGAGGATGGGGTGTGTGCCAAAAAGTGATGAAAATCTCAGAAAAAAATGTGATAGCTTAGGGAGCTCTCCTTCAGCATCTTCATCTTGGGGCTGGGAATGTGGCTCAGTGGCAGAGCACTTGCCTAGCATGCGTGAGGCACTGGGTTTTGTTAGAATTTAGGCAAAGTTCCTTACACTGGGAATGCCATTTTAATAAAAGGGAAGTTTATTAGGGGCCATGCATGGAAGGGGGAGAAGAAGGGAAAACAGGGACAGACAGAAACAGGGGCAGGCGTGAACAGAGAGCGGTTTCAGTCCGGGGGAGGCTTAAATAGCAGAGTAGTGGTCAGAAAGCCCCCTGGAGTGGGTCCTTTCCCTATAGGCTGCCGGAGGTCAGGAGGTGATGGCCAGGGCACCTGCTGGCCAGGTTCGCTGGCCAGGCTGAGGCTCCTGGGAAATGTAGTCTTTTCACAAAGTACCTGGGAAGTGTGGCCTTCTGCCTGGGAGGCGCAGCCTCCTGCCCAGAACCCAACAGGTTCAATCCTCAGCACCACATAAAAATAAAATAAAATAAAATAAAATAAAATAAAATAAAGGTATTCTGTCCATCTACAACTACAAATAACTTTTTTTAAAAGACAAAGTTTCCTTCTTTCTTCCTTATCCATGAAGATTGCGACTACAGCTGGGCAGGGTGGTGGTGCATGTTGTAATTCCTGTGACTCTGGAGGATGACAAAATTTGAGGGCACCCTGGACAACTTATCAAAACCCTGTCTTAAAATAAAAATGGCAAGAGGTGTGGCTCAGTGGCAGAGCATCCCTGGGTTTAGTCCCCAGTACTGCAAAAAGAAAAAGTGACAATAAAATAAAATCATTATATCTGAGGTACTTGGCAATGGATCTGACATGGTGTCAATACTTGATCAACTGCCCTGGGGTCAGGCAGAGGAAGGAGCCAAGGGCAAGGCCAGGGTCTTGATGGGACTGGGAACAGCAGTAGGTGAGAAGACGAGGTGACAAGTGCCACCCTGGCACGAGGGTGTGGGCACCAGTGGAGACTCTGGTAGAGTGGAGCCCAGGGGCTGAGGCCAAGCAGGGGGAGTGGGTGGAGACACAGAGCTGGGCATTGGCAGGGTGAGAATGATCATGGGAGCCAGGGGCACAAGCGCCTGAGGGTGAGCATTAAAATGAGATGATGAGGGGCTGTGGCGAAAGCCTTGGAAGGACCAACATTTGAGAGGTAGAGGAAGAGGGGGCAGTACAGCAGAGCCCAAGGAGGTTGGCAAGAGGGAGAATCAGGAGAGCGTGGTGTCAGGGAAACTGAGGGAGGGAGAGCACTAAAGGGGAGGGGAGTCAGCAATGTAAATGCTGGAGGTGGCTAGGACCTTGTTTTAGTCAGGTTTTTCACTGCTGTGAGTAAAAGGCCCAGCCAGCACAAGTGTAGAGGAGGAAACGTTTATTTGGGGGCTTATGGTTTCAGCAGTCTTAG
>CM046658.1:120390929-120413460 GCA_025594165.1 Tamias sibiricus | reverse complement strand
GTGCTGGCTGGGCCTTTTACTCACAGCAGTGAAAAAGCTGACTAAAACAAGGTCCTAGCCACCTCCAGCATTTACACTGCTGACTCCCCTCCCCTTTAGTGCTCTCCCTCCCTCAGTTTCCCTGACACCACGCTCTCCTGGTTCTCCCTCTTGCCATCCTCCTTGGGCTCCACTGGACTGCCCCCCCTTTCTCTACCTCTCAAATGTTGGTCCTTCCAAGGCTTTCGCCACAGCCCCTCATCATCTCATTTTAATGCTCACTCTCAGGCGCTTGTGCCCTGGCTCCCATGATCTCTTCTCACCCTGCCAATGCCCAGCTCTGCATCTCCACCCACTCCCCCTGCTTGGCCTCAGCCCCTGGGCTCCACTCTACCAGAGTCTCCACTGGTGCCCACACCCACGTGCCAGGGCGGCACTTGTCCCCTCATCTTCTCACCTACTGCTGTTCCCAGTCTCAGTCAATAGTCCCATCAAGACCCTGGCCTTGCCCTTGGCTCCTTCCTCTGCCTGACCCCAGGGCAGTTGATCAAGTACTACACCATGTCAGATCCACTGCCAAGCACCTCAGATACGGTGATTTTATTTTATTGTCACTTTTTCTTTTTGTAGTATTGGGGACTGAACCCAGGGATGCTCTGCCACTGAGTCACACCTCTTGCCATTTTTATTTTGAGACAGGGTTTTGATAAGTTGCCCAGGGTGCCCTCAAATTTTGTCGTCCTCAGAGTCACAGGAATTACAACATGCACCACCACCCTGCCCAGCTGTAGTCGCAATCTTAATAGATAAGGAAGGAAGAAGGAAACTTTGTCTTTTAAAAAAAGTTATTTGTAGTTGTAGATGGACAGAATACCTTTATTTTATTTTGTTTATTTTTATGTGGTGCTGAGGATTAAACCCAGTGCTTCACACATGCTAGGCAAATGCTCTGCCACTGAGCCCCAGCTGCAGCCCCAAGATGAAGATGCTGAAGGAGAGCTCCCTAAGCTATCACATTGTTTTCTGAGCTTTTCATCATTTTTTGCACACACCCCATCCTCACCCTCTTCTACAGCAAGGCCAGGATGTGCCCTTTGATGCCATCACACCCACTGGCAGAGTGCTAGTTTTCTTGTGGAAAGCCACTTATGAATTATGGGTTTTCTTTCTTTTTTTTTAGCCATCACAAAGCAGGGCGGTTGCTTTGCTTTTCTGAGAACTCCTGGTGTGAATCCACGGGTTGCAGATTGTTCAGATTAAAACTGACACCCTACCTTAGTCAGGGCCCTAGGGTCAAATGCAGCCTCCAGAAGTAGGTATAACCTCCCCAGCCCCAAACAACTTGTTTTTCCCTTCTTTATCCTGTTTTCCTCAAGAAGCCTGCCACACTGAAAACGTTTGCTACATTTCCCCTTAAATAAAGAAAGTTGGGCCTTTTTTGTTGTTCAGTTCCAGTTCCTGCCAGGATTGAAAAACCCACCAGGCCCCAGCTTATAAAACCATTTTCTACCTCTTGTCTTTTGTTCCTTATTGATTATTTTTAGACTTTAAATTTTCCCAGCAGGTTCACACCTCCAAGCAGGAATCTGCTCTGCTGGGGTGGGGTAACCCAGACAGTTCCTTTTTTGTGTAATGTGTAATTTGGCAAGGTAGAGAGAATGGATTTTTCTTCTCCAAGAGGATCTGAAAGCAGAAGCAACTATTAGATGTGTTATCTGGAAATAAATGTGTGTTTCTTTCATGGGAAAGGTTGCAGTAATTTCAACTTGTTTACCTGATTGAAACGTGCACTTTGGAATTCCACTCTTTGCTTCTCACTCACCTTTGCCCCTGGCTCTCCCTGAGATCACTGATGTAAAGAGGTAGTTAAGCCTAACTTATCTCAAATTTCCCAGCAGGGGGCTGAGCAATGAAAGCCTGGAGCTTCTCTTTCAGAGCAATAATTAGAGGAAGAGACACAGGATCACAGGGCAGCACAGGGCAGGACGGTGGTCATGTCCAGCTCAGGCTGTGGGCTGAGGCAGAGTGTGAAAGTGACACCAAAGAGGGAAATCCTGTGTGTGGCCTATGCCAGACCCTGATCTATAGCATTGTCCACAATCCAGAATGTTCTCGGATCAGCTGGGTTTTTCATATGACCAGAACAGAACCGAGCCAAGAGAGGAGGCATGGATGCAGGTGTGAAGGGGTTAGCTTGGGAGGGAAGGAAGTGGGGAGACTATGCGATAGTAAAGTTGGAGATTTATGGAAGCCATTGGGGAACTTTGTTGTGCCAAACCCTGGAAAAGGGTCAGACCATCTTCAAACAGATTCTATAGGATGGCTTCCTGTCCTGAAGTGAATGAAAAGCTCAAAACTACTTTTTTTTTTTGGTAACTGGAACTAAACTCAGGGGCACTTATCCATACCACCCAGCCACATCCCCAGTCTTTTTTTTTTTTTTTTTTTTTTTTTTTTGAGATTGTGGGTTGAACTCAGGGGCACTCAACAACTGAGCCACATCCTCAGCCTTATTTTCTATTTTATTTAGAGACAGGGTCTCACTGAGTTGCTTCGCACTTCACTTTTGCTGAGGCTGGCTTTGAACTCGAGATTCTCCTGTCTCAGCCTCCCAAGCCTCTGGGATTACAAGCATGTGCCACCATACCTGGCAAAAATGTTTTTTTCTTTTTGGTGGTTCTGGGGATTGAATCCAGGGCCCTGTGCATGCAGGGTAAGCCCTCCACCAATTGAGCTATATCCCTAGCCCTCTGCTAAATATTTTGACTAATACAAAATGATATAAAATAGTTGCTCATAAAAGCCTTTAAAGGAAAATTGATTATGGAATTCTTTATCTGGATGGTTTTGAAGAATCTGATATTTTTATTTAATTGATTTTAAAATTATATTGTCTATCCTGTATAATAGATACTAATCTGAGCCATTTAACAAATATTACTATTATGTGGTGAAGCACTGATAGTTCATAGCACCCAGCTCTAAAACAGTTATTTAAATGATCACCTAGAGTTACCTGCAACAAAGTGTGTATTGAAGGTAAGATGCAGACATATTGAGTGACTCTTGTGATAGAAAATTATGGGGAGGAAGCATAAGGACTATAAAGTTTATGGGCTATTCTAGATGCTTCTAGTTGTGCTGGAGATAAACTCAATGTTAAAAATTCTCAGTTTAATGAGTGATCAGACAAGCAGAAGCTTTCTCTGCCTACCACAAAATAATCTCTCATTTCCCATAGCCAAAAATCAGATATAGAGGCAGATCCTGCAGGTTGCTGAATTTCAAAGTAGGTTGAATTCTCAGCTTTTTCTATTATCTTGTTTTTAAAAGCAGCACACTAATTGTGCAAGAATTGGACCCTGAGAATCAGGACCTCCCTTGCCATCCCAATGAATCCTGCCTTCCCAGTTTGTGATCACTTCATCTCATGTGTGTTTTCATGAAGGAAGATAGCCACTTTCCTCATGTTTCCTCCCTCCAGGATAACTAGGTCCCATGTGTTTCAGGGACCAATTAGAAAGTGAAACAATGGAGGAGAAGTTTTTCACATTTTAAGATTTGCAAGAGACAGGCATGGTGGCGCAGGCCTGTAATCCCAGTGGCTCAGGAGTCTGAGGCAGGAGGATCACAAGTTCAAAGCCAGCCTCAGCAAAAGTGAAGTGCTAAGGAACTCACTGAGATTCTGTCTCTAAATAAAATACAAAAAAGAACTGGGGATGTGGTTCAGTGGTCAAGTGCCCTTAAGTTCAATTTCTGGTACCAAAAAAAAAAAAAAAAAAAAAAGACTTGCAAGATTTTGGAAATTCATTTCAGCAAACATCTGGGAAATACTAGTGGGAATAGATTATCAAGGCATGACACCATTCAGGGAGCAATGTAATAGGGTTTGGTCATATCCCATCCCATCTGACAATGCAGATCAGGCTTGGGAATTATATGATGTTGATTTGATGTAGTGAGAAGGAAATTGCAGGTACTCTCGATGGGCTGGTATAAACACAAAAATGTCAGAAAATGGAAGATAAATCTCTTGGAAGTCAGGGAACCTGACATGTTGGTAAAGTTTCTACGAGTCAAATCATTTGGGGACTATCAGCACATTACCTCAAAGACAGAAAACTTTGCTTTACCTTAAATGCACTGTTTGGAACAAAGAGTCACCAGGCCTTGTAGTCTATTTTGTATTTGGAGGCAATATGCATCACAGTTGGGTGTACTATGTCAGCACATTCACCAAGGTACACATATGGCAATCAACTTTATTTATTTATTATTAAATTTATTTATTCATTTTATTGTAGGATGAATTTTGACACGTTGTACACAAATGCAGCACAACTTCTCATTCTGTAACAGTGGTACCTTCATCTTCTTCACCTCATTTCTCTCAGGCTTATTTAAAAAAAAAATAGTTTTTCTCTTGTCTCCTCTCCCCATCCATAACAAGATTGGGGAGACAGTGTTATCCTTTCTTCCCCTAGTTAATTGCTTTTTAACACACCCACTAAAGGAAGGAGAAGCCTGCTGAGGATCTGAGAAGTGAATATCTCCCAAATTAACAACTGAATCCCAACTTGCCATCAGGGCCCCCTGGGGCCCCCTACCAGAGCACATCTGGAATGTAGACCCTGGAAGTTCCTTAAAACCCCTCTGCCCCACCTGATCCAGAAAGTCACAGTGAGAGGACATTCGCAAAGTCCACGCAAAGTCCAAGGACCACACCAAAAAACTAGAATCCCCCTGAAGAGATTTATTGTCAGTAGAGAAGCAAACCAACAAAGCTGTCCCTCCATGGAGAGCAGCAGCATGTCAGCACTCACAGGGAAGCTTTATAGCCCACAAGAGGAATTTCACAAGCATGTTTAGGAGTTGTATCATGGGAGGGATAAGGTCGACCCTATATTTAGAAGCCACATGTTCCTTTTTCTTTTTCTTTTTTTTTTTTTTCGGTACCAATGATTGAACTCAGGGGCACTCAACCACTGGGCCACATCCCCAGCACTTTTTTGTATTTTATTAGAGACAGGGTCTCACTGACTTGCTAAGTGCCTCGCCATTGCTGAGGCTGGCTTTGAACTCGTGATCCTCCTGCCTCAGCCTCCCAAGTGCTGGGATTACAAGCATGTGCCACCACGCCCAGCATCCATTTATTGATTTCCTGATTTTACTTCTTGTACTTTAGGAGTTTTGTTCAGAAAGTTTGGTCCTAAGCCAACATGAAGAAGATTGTGCCTAATTTTTCTTCTATTAGTGCAGGGTCTTTCTTCTAGTGTCTAAGTCTTTGAACCACTTTGAGTTGATTTTTTAAAATTTTTTTCTAGTTGTAGATGGACATAATACCTTTATTTAATTTATTAACTTTTTTATGTGGTAAATTTTTTTTTTTATGTGGCTGAGGATCAAACAGTGCCTCGTGTGCTCAGCAAGTACTCTACCACTGAGCTTCACCCCCAGCCCCACTTGGAGTTGATTTTTGTGCAGGGTGAGAGATAGAGGTTTAATTTCATTTTGCTACATATGGATTTCCAGTTTTCCCAACGGGTTATCTTTTCTCCAATGTACGTTTTTGGTACCTTTGTCTAGTGTGAGATAACTGTATTTATGTGGGTTTGTCTCTCTCTTCTATTTTGTACCATTGGTCTACATGTCTGTTTTAGTACTAATACCATGCCATTTTTGTTACTATTGCTTTGTAGTATAGTTTAAGGTCTGGTATTGTGATACCTTCCTCTTCACTCTTGCTAAGGACTGCCTTCAGTATTCTCAGTCTCTTATTATTCCAAATGAATTTCATGAGGCAATCAACTTTAAATGGCTCAGAACAAGAGAAGGTTCTCCTTCTTGTGTGGCCATAATGTGTCCTTATAGTCCTGCAGACCTAAAAGTGTTTGAAATGACCTTGAGCTATCTGGTTACTATTTGGAGCTATGGTGGACTGTGACACACTGATGTTCCTTGAAAATTGAGCAGAACCATGTCTTCTTTAGAAAGTAAAACCTTTCACATAGTTTTATGTTTGCTATTATCCTTATCTGGGTAATTTCTAATTCATGAAACCATGTGATCAGGAATATCTGAGAGCATTTAATTACCAAGTAAAAGTCACACACACACACATACACACACACACGTCTATAGGAGCAGGTTCAAGCAGGACTTGAAAATATAAGTCACATAAGCAGGTTGCTTACAATAGCAATTATCCCACTCCTGTTGCCAAAACTCTCTCTAACATCGTGGAACCCAGAGCAAGATAAGATAACAAATGGAGATCCATAAATCACATGTCTCCATATTGAAAAAAAGTAAGACATGTTCAGTTCTCTTATTTTGAAATACTATTATGTGAGCATACATGAATGACTAAATTCTAAGAATAACTCATGAAAGTACAAGATGGAAATTGTCTTTCCAAAGGAACCACAATTCCTTAAGAAACTAGGAACTTTCCAGGAAGGAGAATGGAGGTCTGGAGCCAATATTTGGTCTCCTACCTGCTTTGCTTCTTAAAACAGTTGCCCAAAGTCTGGAAGTTGTTATAGTGGGGACAGCTACCAGGCAAGCCTTAGAACTCTGCTGAGGAGACTTGTCACTGGAAATGAGGGTCATTTGGAAGAAGAGCGGTGTCAGTGACTGAAGTGACAGACTAAGAGAAAGTCTGCAGGGTTCAGTGTTAGAAACCACACCTGGGCTTCAAGCCACATATGCATACTCCCCTGTAGTCAACACCTGGCAGGATTCTCCCCAGGCAGGGTGATATTAATAGACACACTCCCAGTTGTGTTTCTGACCACACATCAAACAAAAGGAAAAAGAGGCCTCTACACAGGTGTTGAGAGAGAGGGATTTATCCTGTAAGACATCAGAGGTGATGAGGGGATTGCTAGCGTGACCACAGCATTATGGGAGATACTATAAAGAAATCTTACAGCAGAGGCCTGGACTTCACCAGAGGGGCCTCCAAATTATTGTTCTTGGTGAAGCTATTTGTGAGGGGTGAAGAGACAGTGTACTATTTGTCAAAGAGATCAAATGAGTGAAAGGCATCAGCTCTGATTTAGGGATCTAGAGAGATCAGGTATGCTGAACCCCTAAAGTTAGATTTCTGCCAAGTAATGTAATGGGTAGGGGTAAAGAGCTGCTCCTATATCTTCCACAGAAGCAGCTTCTAAACAAAACTCTAAGAGCTACTGACATAAAATGTCCACAAATTAACCTTCATGGATGTAGGTGGGGGCAAGGAGTGAACAAGTGAGAGCACCCAGCCCTGAGCACCCAGCAGTTCCAGTATATTTGCAGTAGATTCTGGTAAATCAAAGCATTGCTTGGATCGCAGGACTCAGAAAACATGTGTACTTGTGTCCATTAAGACAAGAAAAGGTATCATGTAGCAGACTGCAGGTGGAGGCAACCCCCACCCTAGAAGTTCAGAAATTTAAGGTCAGGAAATGAGGAGTGTGCTGGAGTGGTGAGATGTTCTAGACTCTGAAGTAGAAAAGTGTCAGTCAGCCTTCCATCACTGTGATAATACCTAAGTGATTCAACTTAAAAGGAGGACAGGTTTATTTTGGCTCATGGTTTCAGTCCATGTCATGTGGCTCTGTTGCTTTGGGGCTGTGTGGGATAATACATCACAGCAGAAGCATGTGCTGAAGATGGTCTATGGGAAGCAAAGAGAGAAGTGGGGGGTGGGAATGGAGTCTCAATATCTTCTTTAAGGCCTGCCCTCAGTGACCTTCCTTCCTTCCATTAGTGTTATGGTTTGGATGTGAGGTATCCCCAAAATCTCAAGTGTGAGACAGGACAGAAGATTCAGAGGAGAAATGAGGTGGCAATTGGGACATAGCTTTGGGTATATATTTGCATCTGTCGAGTGGACTCTCTGCTTCCTGATCACCATGGGAGCTGCTTCCCTCTGCCACACTTTTCCGCCACGGTGTTCAGTGTCACCTGGCACCCTGAGGATTGGTGCTGGACTTCTAAGGACTGAGACCTCTGAAACTGTGAGCCCTCAAATAAACTTTTCCTCCTCTACAGTTGTTCTGGTTGGGTCTTTAAGTCACAGCAGCAAAATAGCTGACTAAAACAGTTAGATTTTACCTTCAAAGTGTTTCACCACCTCCCAAACCACCACAGGCTGGGACCAAACCTTCAACACAGGGCCCTTGGGGGACACTCAATATCCAAACTATAGCAAATACCTTAGTGGTTAAACTCTTCTGCTCTACTTGTAAGAAAACGGGTGCTGAAATCACAGGATGGTCCCTGATTCTGAAGAGGGAGAACATGGGCCACAAGATGAGGTCTAAATCCAAATCCTGCCAGTTCTCATTAAACACTAGTTGTACTTTTCTGAACCTAAACCCCAGTACTTTCTAATAATGCAGGGGGATCCCTGCCGGGATGGGTTGCATGGATAGCCAGATTTAATTAGCTGTATGTACCCTCAAGGAGAGAGGAAGAGATGTAAAAGACCGTAAAGATACAAAACCACTACATGTGCCCCAGAGAAAAGTTCAGTCCCCACCATTAGAAAAATGAGGGTGTGTAACATCACATAGGAGAGACGATCCCAGTGTCTTCTCCTTTCTTACCCCTGTGGGAGAGAATTCGTAAGAAGGCACAAATATGTTTCTGAGAAGATACAGTGAGATGGAAAATATATATTTTCCCCTAAATTCCAAGGAAGCTGAGGAAGGCCGACAAACATGAAACAAACAGGGGATAAGCAATTGTTCCAGGGAGAGGCTGTTCTCTCCCTTGAGGGGACCGTGCAGGGTAGGCAGGGTCACTTGGAAGGAGAAGTTGGTTTTGAGAAGAGACAGTGACAGGGGGATGGCAACAAGATGGAAGAGGTGGCTGGATAGTGCTTGCCTAGCATGTATGAGGCCTGGGAGTAATTCCCAGCATGAAAGAAGGAAAGGGAAAGGAAAGGAAGAGGAGGGGAAAGGGAAGGGAAGAGAAATGGAGGAGAAAGGAAGGGGAATGGAGGAGAAGGGAAAGGAAGGAAAAGGAAGACGCTGCAAAGCTATGCAATCATTGAATATAATTCTTCCTTGGACAACCTCTAGATGTTTGATGAAGTGTTTTGGTTTTTGGTTATTTTGTCATGGGTATTAAATCCAGGGCTGTGCAATGCATGTGCTCCACCACTGAGCGGCACTCTCAGCCCATGGTGAAGATACTAAGTGGATCATTTGGATGGACTCCAAATAGGCCTGAGACACTGGGCGGAATTAAGGAATGGAGGAAGTAGGGGAGTGGGTCAAGAAGGCATAGGGTTCAAAAATTACCAAGGGTGGCTTTTGATCATCTGAGACTATCACAGAACGTTTCAGATCAAGTTTAATGAAGTTGATCTGGGTGGCATAAGGATGAACACTTCAGGGCTGGGGATATAGCTCAGTTGGTAGAGTGCTTGCCTTACATGCAGATGGCCCTGGGTTCAATCCCCAGCACCACAAAAAAAAAAAAAAAAAAAAAATGGACATTCAAAAAGATGCTGGATCCGATGATCTCCCTAGCCTTGGGGAAGTTCAGTGACAATAGCCCCATTAATCAGAGGTGCAGTGGAGATTTTGTGTTGCATAGAAGTTCAACAGGTCCCTCCCTATTCAGGCTCCAAGCCTCTGTAACACCATGAGGGAGCCAAGTCTTCAGAGAGACTGAGCTGGCATTACTCCTCTCTCTCACTGCTACTCCTTCCCCCAAATCCCCAGACAGAGCCCCTCAGTATGAGCCATGTCTGGGAACTGAATCCACAACTCCCACAACATCCTAAACAACTACTTCTCTGTCTCCTCACCAGCTTGCATGACTCTGATCAACAAACATCTCCCTTGGCCTTTTCTCTCTCCAGAAGAAAATGTGATTCTCCTTTAGAGGTCATGTCTGCTATCATGTCAACCATCTGTGTATATTCTCTCCAGTTCATCACACTCCCTGTGAGCCAGAGCTTGTCTTGGGGCATTTGGGGTGGGGGAAGAGAGGAAGGGAAGGCATGGGAAAGAAAGGAAAAGTCTTTTCCCTGGACAAAGCCCTATTTGTAAAAGGGAACAAGTTAACTTCTAAAAATATGCCCAAATTCACAATCACCAGGGAAATAAAAAGTAAAACTGAAGATGCCATTTAAAAAAATATATCAAATTGTCAACCAGGTTGATAATAGTATTGATAAGGCTGTGGGGGAAAAAAATTGGAATTCTCCTAGACTTTTGGGGATAATGTAAATGTGCACAACCATTTTGGTGTGCAATTTGACAGCATATCAATGTTACAAATGTACAAGGCACTCTGGTCTTGAAATTCTACTTCCAGGGATATCACTTAACAGAAGCAAGCCTATCTGCATGTTTGAAGAAATATGTTTTAGAGTGTTATGGCTCAAACTGCTAGATGCCTACTCCAGGTCAATCCCTTCCCTTCCTGAGTCTGTGTTTGGTTGTAGTGATGTGCCTAATTAACTAAAGGGCCAGAGAAATGTAAGCAGAAGTCACTGAATGGGACTTGAGGCAAAATTACCTCCCTCTTCCACTCTTTTCTTTTTTTCTAGGTTTGCAACTTGTACATGATGACTAGAGTTCCAGCAGTTATTTTGTGACCTGGAGAACAAGCAGTATATACCAAGGAAGATCAAAATGTAAGGAGCCTGAGACCCTCATGCCTCATAGAGTTCCGCTTCCCACCCTGCACTGCTTCACTACAGTGTGGTTTTGGACGCAAGAGAAAAAAAAAAAGCCAATAATTTGTTCAGTCATTGTGATTAGATCTTTCTCCCTAATAGACAAATGTATTTGTTTTTCTTTTTTCCTTTTTTTTTTTTTTTTTTTTTTTTTTTTTTCTTGATGGGACTCTATTTTTAAACTGGCAAATCATAATTATACATAATAGTAGAATTGTTGGTATATATTCATACATGCACATAATAAAACAATATAATTCCCTCAAGCTGCACCCCCTCTTCTCTCCCCTTCTCCCCAGCCTGCTTAGTGCCTCGCTAAATTGCGAAGGCTGGCTTTGAACTCACGATACTCCTGCCTCAGCCTCCTGAGCCACTGGGATTACAGGCATGCATCACCATGCCAGCAATCTTTCAACTTTCAGTAGATTCTCTCTCCCCTACTTCTTCCTTTTTTCTCTCTAGTTTCCATATATGAGATCCTTGACTTTCTGAGTTAGCAAAGTTTATTTCTAGCTGACACAGATGTTTATTGTGACACTGCTTTAAAATAGAGGAAGGACATGAACAGTCTAAATGTCCCTGGCTTCTGGAATTTTCTTGAGGTTTTCAAGACCCCCAGGCTCAGTACATTAGACCTCCTCTTCTCTTAAAGACACTTGAGCTTGGCCACTCTTGAGCACATTCCTTTTTACATTTGTAAAGTAAATATTTTCAAACTTCTCAAAAAGAAGACATACAGGAGATAAAAACAATCATTATCAACTGTATTTAAAACCCTACATTTTATCAACAAAACTCAAGACGTGATAGACAGATGGAAGATGAAAGATAAATTGCTCAATTGTCTAACAGGAGAAAACAGATAACGTTTTTTCCCATAGCATTCATAATTGGAGGAAAAATAGATTCAAACTCCTTTTATTTTAATTGCCAGAAACCACTACTAAAGTTGAAAATAGGATGTCTACCACTAAAATCATTAGAAGGCAGACAGGGAAAAGGAAATAGTCTATTAGTGGTTTATAAACATTTTAGGGCTGTGAAAGATAATTAAAAGATTTTCAGTAGGCTATCCTACCTACATTAGTTGATTTGTTTATTGCAAAGTTGTAGGCATACAGTAACTAAAATAAAATATTTGAAAATGTGAGATATCCATATCCATGGCATAAACAATCTTTTTATATCCTGCAATTTATGGTGTCTTCATATAACGCTGGCTAATAAACCGAGGCTCAGTGTGCATTAAGAGTAAGGGTTGTTGTTATCTGTAGCAGAAGCAGTGCTGTATTTCATATGGTCTTGAACATTCTAAATTCTGGACTGTCTGTTTTGCCTCATACTATACTGGTAAAGACTTATTCTGGTGGGGGAAGGGTCATCTATGTCTCTTGGTTTGCATTGTGTTATTATTTTCAGTCTATGAATAACAGAAGGAGTTCCTGCAGTTAAGAACCAGGCCTGGTAGAGAGCAAGTGTCTGAAATTGACCCTGGAGTAAGAGGAGCATCCTTGAACCTTGTATTCTTCTCTCTCTTTCTGTTTTTTTTTTTTTTTAACTGTTGTACACAAAATGGTATTCATTTGAAAAGCTAAAGACATTCTGCAGTAGACTTTTCATTTTTCAGCACATTGGGGAGAAAAGGAATACATTCTGGAGAGTAAATCAGGAGGATAGGAAGGTATCATTACAATAAATGGGATTAAATCAGTAGCTTGGTCTGATGCTTCAAGTTACATTCCTAATTGAGGTTCTTGTTACAATCAGTTTGCAAACAACAGTGAACATATTCCTAATTTTAAACTTGTATAAGGGATCAACTGTAGCTTTCCTTCTTATACGCTATAATTTTTTTTTAAGTAGGAATTACAATTTTAAATAGAAGTCCCACAAACTTTGTAATGGAGCTAAACTTCGCTGTTGAACCAGGGAGAAAAGTGCATCACACAAAGTTGGTCCGAAAAGCACACAGCTGGCAGGCAGCTCTTGTCTTTGCTCTCTAGACCCTGCCATAAAACAAAGTCTTTTTGTGTTAATGGATGTAACTTATCTTAGTTTTCTCATCGAATAATGCACTGAGAGATTTGTTCTGACTAGGAATTACACTTTTTGTGAAATTTCTCAGTGACATTCAGATTAATTCTAGTGTCCAAAATTTAAGCACTTTTCCACAGGAAATTAAAATCCCAAATCCAAGGACCTGCTGTTTTCATAAGTTAGGGAAATGCTCCAGTGTCACAGCTTAGACTGGCTTCATTATGTACATCTTAATGTGTGTACAGTAAAACTGAAAAGCAAGCACTCAGCAGCAGGTTGGGCTCAGCAGCCCCTGAGAGAGCACCACAGGTCCAGGAAGTGCCCCCTTGAACTCCTAGCAGGGTGAAGTACGTGAATTCTGCTCTTGAGATTGTTCACACACACGCTCAGCAGTCTCACAAATGAAGCACACCAGGGTGGTGGTGGTGGTGGTGATGGTGGGGAGAATCTGTAACATATTAGGAAAGGGCGCTTATTTCTTGGGAAAATGGGAATGGAACCACCCTATGACCCAGCCATCCCACTCCTGGGTCTATTCCCAAAAGACTTAAAAACAGCATATTACAGTGACACAGCCACTTCAATGTTTATAGCAGCACAATTCACAATAGCTAGGTTATGGAACCAACCTAGATGCCCCTCAGTAGATGAGTGGATAAAGAAAATATGGTATATATACAAAATGGAATTTTACTCAGCAATAAGAGAGAATAAAATAATGGCATTTGCAGGTAAATGGATGAAGTTGGAGAATATAATGCTAAGTGAAATTAGTCAATCTCAAAAATCCAAGTACCGAATGTTTTCTCTGATATAAGGAGGCTGGTTCACAGAGTTGTTGGAAGGGGGTACATAGGATCAGAGGAACACTAGAATGGTCAACGGAAAGGGAGGGGAGGGAGGGAGTAAGGGGGGGGTTGGAAAAAAATTGGTGGTTGAATGAGATGGATATCATTATCCTAAATGCATGATTGAAGATCTGAATGGTACTTATATACTTTGTATACAAGCAGTTGTATGTAAAAAGATACTATACTTGTGCATGATGAATAAGTAAATAAATAATAAAAAAATTAAAAAAAAAAGAAATTAAAGAAAAATAAAAAAAAAAATAACAATATAAATTGACTTTTCACACAGTATTTTCTTCTTAGACCACAACGATCTCATGTAACCCGCTTTGGAGATATTTTACCTAGAAAGGTAACTTCTAAGAATGTTATTTAAAGATGCACAGAAAAATATGCCCAGAAGAACTACACAAGAATATTTATGGTCGTTAGTTTTGTGAGATGTGATAAAAGTGATCTTATTCATCTGTATCATTTGCTGTGTTTTCCAAAAATTTCTCGAGACAACATGAATTGTTGTGGGGTCAGAAAAACACACTTGTGTCTTCAAGTATGCAGTTCCTTTTGACTCACATGGCAAGAGAAGACTCCATTTGTGCCTTGAGAGGGTATAAAAGGAAAGGGGACCCTGGGTAAACAGGGTGGGGCAGGGGAGGAGCCACATCTCACCTCAGTCCATAGGCAGTAATGGAAGGCTCTGGCGGCAGCTGCTGGCTCCACACCCAGATCCTGATGCTCCAGATTCTTCCCTTCCTTGGTGAGTAGTGGACTAGGTGGGGAGGTGGAGAGCTGAGGCTGAAGAGTCAAGTGTGAGGCAGGTGGAAGGAGCTGGGGCTTCTGCAGACTCAATCTCCTGAATTAACATGCATTTTTGAGGGCTGAGGCTAGGAAAAGGGGGCTGGGGACTTTATGGGATAGTTCCAGTTGCCACCCTCATGCAAGTCACAATCAGCCACTGAGTTCCTCCTTTCTTGCTAATGCAAAGGAAATGCTGGCTTGAAAACAAAAAGTTGTTTTTCTGATGCCAGGAATAATTCATATTGACTACAGGAAATTTGGAAAACATAGCAAATAATATACAGGTGAATTTAAAAAAAAAGTGTTATCATAGCTCACAAAACTAAATACCACGGATACTCTTGTGTAGTCCCTCTGGGTAAGTTTTCTGTGCTTCAGTTTATTTTTCTTACTTCAGAAGACAGTTATTTGCTGGGCTGTGCTTGGCTGCAGCTGCTATCCTGAGCGCAATGTCTTGAGCACTTGGTTTCTTGCTGCTTTAGCAAAGAAGAAGAAGGAAGAGAAGAAGAAGAAGAAGAAGAAGAAGAAGAAGAAGAAGAAGAAGAAGAAGAAGAAGAAGAAGAAGAAGAAGAAGAAGAAGAAGAAGAAGAAGAAAGAAGAAGAATATCTATATATCTTATATCTACAACCTACACAATCCTCCATCCCACTTCCTTCCTCTACTTCTAGACTGAGTTGAGCAGCAGGACTGCTTCCTAGGATCCAGGCTGACTTAGTGTCTTCTACACTGCTCTTGCTGCAAAACCTTGTTATGGTTGAAAGAGGGGCTGAATTCTGCAATCAGACCCACTGGATCCCTACTCTGGTTCTGCCACATATTGTTCATAAAACCGTGGACACATACCCTGGGACAAACAGGTGTGCCTTTCTGAGATTCAGTTGCCTCAGCTGTAAAATGGCCCTCTTAAAATTCACCACTGGAGAAGAGATGGGGAACTACTTCTGCTACCTTAGCCTGGGAGTAGAGGAGCGAAAAAGATAATACTTAACTCAAGGTGCTGTTTAGGAAAACAGAAGTGAAATAGTGCACATTCTGACCACTGTCTGACATAAGAACTTAAGTGTGTGATGTTATGCTTTTCTATCTTGATGAAAATTTGCAAGTGGATGAAAGAAAAAACTGTGTTTTGTAATTGGTGATTTTATCATGATCCAACAGTTTAAAAAGAGACAAGATTTTCCTCTGGGAACTAAGGAGGCGTGCTAGCATAGAGATTGTGTGCTTTCCTAGGCTTCTCATTGTATAACAATGGAGCAGTGCAAAGGTGTTCTTATACATTATAGGCAGTTTGTAAGTGACTAAAGGCTTCTTAATAGTCTGTTGGATGTGTCAGAAACCCTGGAACATTTAACATGTTTATGCATTTTTTTCATGGTATTTCCATCTCTGGGGTTTAACCCCAAAGGGGGAAAAAAACAACATCATATGGTAGAAGCTTCTGCATGAAGAAATTTATTTTGGTCTAGTTTACAGTAATAAAAAGCCAGGACCCAATAAGAGTGTGAATCACATCTTGACAAGTGACATTAAGGTGGTGAAATGATTGCTTTAGTAAGTGACTTTGGCTGGGCCACTGAGTTTTTCTGAGATGACAAGATGGAAAGGACTTGGTTAGAAGGAAAGACAGAATAAGCATTTGTTAGGTATCTGTCATATGCAAGATCTGCACTGGGGATGTTACAGACATGATCTCATTCCAGCCTCACACATTATGTGTTACCTGTGAAGTTTGGTCAAGGATAATGAAGCAGGAAGGGACATGACATTTAGGAAGAACCCTACTTAGCACCAGGCACAGGAATATTGGATGGGAATCTGGCTTTATACTTAAGTCTTCTTAACCAACACAAAGTCACAAGTTTTCAATTCTTCAAATATTTCAACAAAATCAACACTGGAGCATTGAAATAGCTTAGAAATCATAACCTAGAGTTTACATATGGGTTCAGTAGATACATTACCCCCACTTAGCATTTGAAGAAAAACGTAGGCTCTGAGAGGCTGATTAGCATGGAGAAGATCAATCACAGATCTGATGTTTCACACTAGGATTCCAACTGCTCCAAGACCATGCTCTGCCTCTGTGTGATCTGGCTGAGAAGCCAGATCTTTCTAAAGTCTGTGTTGTCCTTGCACTTCAATCCTGATCTTCCTCCCACCTTTTCCCACTCACAGGACTCCAACTCTCTTAATTAAAGGGCTGTGGGGCGGGGTGGGGAGAAGAATTCCCAAATGGCCCTCTGCTATTTGAAAGAAAGTCTGTACTCACAACTCTGCCTCTTCCTGCATGCTCTAGCCTGGAGGAAAGTAATTCCACTTATAGATCTCAACAGGGAGACAGCTGCTCCCTTAGTACCTTCCTCCCTCTGCATGCCCTGCCTTTCCATTTTTTACTCAACCAATACTGTCATTTTCCTGTTTGGGTCATGGGATCTTTGGGGGTTGGTGGTTAGTTTAGAAAGTCCCACTGTTTTCTTATTTTGAAATTTATTTATGTGTTATTTTCCCATGTTTTTGTTGGTGCATTATAATTATGCATATTGATGGGATTTGTTGTACATATTTGTATAGGCACAAAATATATAATGCTCTAATTTGGCTAATATCATTCCCCAGCAATTTCCCCCTCCCTCCCTGCTCCCCACTCTTTGTCACTTTCCTCTTCTGATTTCCCTTTGATTTTTAGGCGATCCATCCCCAACTTTGTTTTCCTTTTTCCTCTCTAGCTTCCACCTCTGAGAGAAAACACACAGCCCTTAACCTTCCTAGTTTGACTTATTTCACTCAGTATGATGGTCTCTAGTTTCATCCATTTTCCTGCACATGCTGTGATTTCATCTTTATTTATGGCCAAATAAAACTGCATTGTGTATATATATCACATTTTCTTTATCTATTTATCCATTGATGGACACCCATCATGGTTCCATCCACTCTTCTTTTCTTGAGATGATGGTTAACTTAGGATAGCTCCATTGTTCTGCAATAATATTTGTCACCATGCTGAGAAAACTGCATAGGTGGCAGAGCAACTGAACTCAGGAAGCCACCTCTACCTCCAAATGCCTTCTTGTTTGTGTGCTATTTGTTGCCTGACAACCACTGAGGGTGGAAGTCTTGCAGAGGGGATGCAGCTCTTTCTGCCTAACTTACACTTATGGGCATAGTGTCACCTAAGCAGATGGAGGCCAGTCATATCTAGGTTGCCTGGAACCCTCCATGACAGAGGAGTGCAGGGGGTAACTGGGTCCCAGTGTCTGTAGCCACAATGTAATTCCCTTCCTTTAAATATTGACAAAACAGAAACTGTTTTCCTATAAACACAACTTGGATTAACGTACATTAAGGCCTTTTGAGTCATGAGAACTCATTTCTATTTTTAACTGAAATGACAGAATGAATGATCCTTTTCCTTTAATTAAAAAAAAATTTAACTTGTATTTTTATTTTATTTATTTTTAAAAAATTAAACTTTTAAAGAATACAGCATGGCAGACTTCGGCTGGGGGTGTAGCTCAATGGTAAAGTGCTTGCCTAGCATGTGCAATGAACCAGGACCCCCCCCCCCAAAAAAAAAAAAATAAGAAGGAAAACTTTTACTCAGGGAATGTCCATGTGAAGAGACAAAAACCAAGCTACAGAGTGGGAGAAAATACGTGCAAACCTTATATCCATGAAACAACTAGAATGTAGTGTATCTAAAAACCTCCACATAGTTAGCAGCTAAAACAGAGGGGGAGAGACACATCACCAAAGGTTTTGCAGGTGGGAAAGAAGGATATGCAAACATTTTCAATATGAATAGCCACCACACCAGAGAGTACAGTTTAATACTACAACAAGACATCCACATCACCACATACTCAACAGAAGGACTGAAACAAGAAAATAGCGGCAGCACCAAATGATGGGAGAGGAGCAGAGAATCTGGATCACTCAGTTGCTCATGGGAACGTGACACATGGCAGCTTCTCTGGAAAACAGTGTCACTGTTTCTTACAAAGCCAAGCCTGGAATTGTCTCTTCAGTCATATTTCACTCAGAAATATAAAAACATGTCAAAATATAAAGCATAGGGGCTGGGGTTGTGGCTCAGCAGTAGAGCGCTTGCTTAGCACGTGTGCGATCCGGGTTCAATCCTTAGCACCATGTAAAAATAAATGCATAGCGTACAACTAAAAGCAATAATATACATATGCAATATATATATGTGTATATATATATATATATATATATATATATATACACACATAAATCATAGCCCATTATATCTTAACATTTATACTGATAACAATTTTGGTGCTGGGGATCCAACCCAGAGCCTTGTGCAAGCTAAGCACACACTTTACCACCAAGCTATACTGCCAGCCCGAAAGTTGCTTTTGTAAAATTTTGCAAGGAAAAAAAAAACTTTATGGACTTGTATTTGCATGTGCCCTCAATGCAGGGCACAGGATTTCTTTGTGCACAAGAAATGGAATAAGGGAAGAGCTATATTCCATCTACTCTTCTCCAGTCTTTCACTCATTATTGGGTTTGATTCCTTTTCTGCATATTTTATTGATTTTAGAAGGGTTGTTGGAAGAAAACCGGAAACCAGAAACTCTGGATCTTAACAGGAATTGTAACACAAACTTCTCTCAAGTGATTTCTCTCAATTATGTTGTAGTTGGGAACTTTCTCTGTACATAGTGAAGAAACTTTTCTGTAGCCTGGTGGGAAATACCTTAATAAATTTCTTTAAGTAGGAAAGAGAGAGAAAGGAAGAGAGGGAGATCAGGCAGCTCTCAGAATATTCCAGACCATTACAGATACATGGACTCAACTTCACTGGTATGAGAAGCTCTTGATGCTTTGCATAATACAGTTGGTCTCTGGAAATTCCTACATTTCTATTTTCCTGAACTCAAACCACATACTTTTCCTTATTTAGATCTCTGCTCAAAGACTGGAGAACAAAATTTGATCAATTATGTGTACACATGAACATGCCACAATGAAACCACTCTGCACCAATAAAAAGTCTCCCTTAAAAAACTGAATACCCCAAAAAGTAGTTTTTAAAAAAAAGCAGGAAATATGTACACAAAGGAAGCTAAAAAATTTTTTTTTGCTTATTTCATTCAAATTTAAGGAAAACCTCAATGAAATTAATAATTTTCTAGGAAAATATAGTTTAGTAAAAAAAAAAATAGTTTCTCCAGAAGAGAAAGAAAATCTAAACAAATAAGTTATCTTATTAAAAATACCAATTAAATTGTCAAAAAGCTACTTCTTAGAGAGTAAATGGCATAGTTTCACAAATTAATTATAACCAATGTTGAGGGAATAGGAATTCTACTTTTACTACTATAATTTAACAGTGTTATGCTTACTAGTTAACATAGTTCTGCCAGAGAAAGAAGTGAGACAAAAAAATGTCAAAGGAAAGTGTAGGAGCCCTGTTTGGGGATTGGCTTGAACTGCGGTTGACTATGAGCCGTGGAGATTTGGCCTTTGTCGCCACCGTAGTCTCACGGGATTGTTGCGGGATCTCGAGTGACTTGGCCGAAATTGCTGATCGAGTCAGCGCCATTTTAGGGTGTGTTTTTGGCGTGTGTTAGTCGTTATTAGAACCAGAGAGAAAAGTTATCAGAATAAAAAGCTGTTTGTCTCCAGTTTGCTTCTGAAGTTTTTCCCGCGGCTCCGTTGCTCCAAGCGCTTCAGGCGGCAACAGGAAAGGGTCATAGTATAATTATTTTGTAATGATTTGATTTTTTTCTTCAAAATCTAAAAGCACTCGAAGGAAAATTATTACAAATGATAGGAGAACCCAGGTAAAGGAAAACATATGCAAACATAAAAGAGAGAAATAAATAGATTGGTTACATGGTACTAATAACCAGAAAGATGTTTTGGCCTTAGGAAAATAAAATGCTTATTTACAAATACAGTAGGATACATGTAAAAGATATTGATTTCTCTAGTAGGAAAATTAAATTATACAAAAGTACATTCTCTTGATTTTAATCTATAAAATTAACTATGATCATACCAAAAAATATTCAGAGGATTAAAAACATTTCAGATAAGCAGGGTTTTTTATAAGGAAGAAGGAGGCAAAAACTTCCAAAAACATTCCAAAAAATAAGCATAATCAGAAGGGCTAGCCCTGGCAGATATTGAAACATATGTAAATACATTGATTGAGGCAATGGGATAACAACACATGAATAGAGAAAGTACAGAAAAAGACACAATGGATGGTTTTGAGACAGCTAGCAAGCCACCAGGAATAAACGACAAAAGCAACTGGAATCACGCTACAGACCTCAAGCCAAGTGAGTTCCACAAGGACCAAATATTTAAATCTGGAAATTTTATTGGGAAAAGGACAGTGGTGTTGATTGTAAAACATTGTGAATATACTTAATAACACTGAATTGTACATTTAAAATGATTAAAATGTGAGTTTTAGGTATATTTTGCTATGCTGAAATCATCATACACAAAAAAACCTTAAACAAACATTAAAATGAAAAATACAAAATGAAAATTTTTTTTAACAACCGAGAGTAGGAAAACCTTACATGATAAAACCAAACACAAAAATAGTAAAAAGGCTCTGAAACTGGAAATCCAAGTTAATAAATTTGACAACATAAAAATGTTACTCAGCTGGGCGCGGTGGCGCACGCCTGTAATCCCAGCACTTTGGGAGGCTGAGGCAGGAGGATCGCGAGTTCAAAGCCAGCCTCAGCAATGGCGAGGCACTTAGCAACTCAGTAAGACCCTGTCTCTAAATAAAATAGAAAGAAAGGGCTGGGGATGTGACTCAGTGGTCAAGTGCCCCTGAGTTCAATCCCGGTACCACAAAAAAAAAAAAAAAAAAATGTTACTCATGGAAAAAAATATATAGTGTTAGAAGGAACTCACAAATTAGGAATACTATTGCAACACATAAACTAAAAGGGAAAATGGTGAAAGTACTTAAGATGATCATTAGTTGGAAACTACAACAGAGTATCAAAAGCAATACAATGGAATTCTGTGCAACTTTCCTAAAGGTTAAGTCAGCTCTTTATGTACAGTTATAAAATCATAGTTCAGATGCACCATTAAGAAAATCCAAAAATTGCTGGGTGCCATGGAAAATACCTGTAATCCCAGCACCTTGGGAGGCTGAGGCAGGAGGATTCCGAGTTCAAAGTCAGCCTTCAGCAAGGGGAGGTGCTAAGCAACTCAGTGAAACGCTGTCTCTAATAAAATGCAGGAGCCCTGTTTGGGGAGATGGCTTAAATTGCGGTGGACTACGGGCTTTGGCTTTGGACATGTTTGGGCATTGGCGCCTTCCGTACTTGGCCCGGGATCTTGCGAGACTTGGCCGGAGATCTCGAGGGACTTGAGCGAGATTGCGGAGGAGGTCTGCGCCATTTTGGAGGTTAGAGGAGCGTGGACGGCGTGTTGGGGTGTAGTTAGAGCCAGGGAGAAAAGTTGCCAGAATAAAGAGCTGTTTGTTTCCAGTTCGTCTCAAAACTTCTTCCCGCGGCTTCTTTGCTCCAAGCGGCCATCGCTTCAGGCGACTACAGGTGGTGGCCCGGACGGGGAATCGACACGGCAGGTAAGAACTGAGGAACCTCGCAGGAGTCTCTAGTCAGAGCGGTTAAAATGGGTTCGAAAATAACTAAGACCCAAGTGTACAGGCTCTTGATGGATTCTTTGATATAGCTGAGTCAGTTATTAGTGAGGAGAATTTGGAAAAAAGTGAAAGTGATCATGAAAGCTTGGCCTCGGCTGAGTCAGTTAGGGCCAGTAAGGATAGTATCAGTGCGGGCTCAAAAATGACAAAGATCCGAGCTGCTAAAGCTATTCAAGATTTATTAGAGATAGTTCAAGGATACATGCTCTCAATTGAATCCGGGACTCAGGATGTTACTGAGTCAGTTAGGACCAATGAGAGTAGTAGTAGTGAGGAGGAATTAAGTAAAAGTGATTCTGAAAAAATGAACAAAAGGAAATTAAGGAAGACCAAGATAAGGGACCATCAAGTGGAGGAACCTATGTCCTCCACTCCCCCCATGGGTGGAATCTATTACAGAAAATATGAAGGGAATCACTAGGCGTTTGCATACCCTAGAAATAGAAATAAAAAGTCTTTCTGAGCGCTTATGTGCTCTCGAGGGTAACTCACAGATACGTTGG
>CM046658.1:120349256-120390829 GCA_025594165.1 Tamias sibiricus | reverse complement strand
CCCTCAGTAGATGAGTGGATAAAGAAAATATGGTATATATACAAAATGGAAATTTTACTCAGCAATAAGAGAGAATAAAATAATGGCATTTGCAGGTAAATGGATGAAGTTGGAGAATATAATGCTAATGAAAATTAGTCAATCTCAAAAATCCAAGTACCGAATGTTTTTTCTCTGATTATAAGGAGGCTGGTTCACAGAGTTTGTTGGAATGGGGGTACATAGGATCAGAAGGAACACTAGAATGGTCAACGGAAAGGGAGGGGAGGGAGGGAGTAAGGGGGGGTTGGAAAAAAATTGGTGGTTGAATGAGATGGATATCATTAATCCTAAATGCATGATTGAAGATCTGAATGGTACTTATATACTTTGTATACAAGCAGTTGTATGTAAAAAGATACTATACTTGTGCATGATGAATAAGTAAATAAATAATAAAAAAAATTAAAAAAAAAGAAATTAAAGAAAAATTAAAAAAAAAAATAACAATATAAATTGACTTTTCACACAGTATTTTCTTCTTAGACCACAACGATCTCATGTAACCCGCTTTGGAGATATTTTACCTAGAAAGGTAACTTCTAAGAATGTTATTTAAAGATGCACAGAAAAATATGCCCAGAAGAACTACACAAGAATATTTATGGTCGTTAGTTTTGTGAGATGTGATAAAAGTGATCTTATTCATCTGTATCATTTGCTGTGTTTTCCAAAAATTTCTCGAGACAACATGAATTGTTGTGGGGTCAGAAAAAACACACTTGTGTCTTCAAGTATGCAGTTCCTTTTGACTCACATGGCAAGAGAAGACTCCATTTGTGCCTTGAGAGGGTATAAAAGGAAAGGGGACCCTGGGTAAACAGGGTGGGCAGGGGAGGAGCCACATCTCACCTCAGTCCATAGGCAGTAATGGAAGGCTCTGGCGGCAGCTGCTGGCTCCACACCCAGATCCCTGATGCTCCAGATTCTTCCCTTCCTTGGTGAGTAGTGGACTAGGTTCCCCCCCCCCCCCCCCCCCCCCCCCCCCCCCCCCCCCCCCCTTTTGGGGAGGTGGAGAGCTGAGGCTGAAGAGTCAAGTGTGAGGCAGGTGGAAGGAGCTGGGGCTTCTGCAGACTCAATCTCCTGAATTAACATGCATTTTTTGAGGGGCTGAGGCTAGGAAAAGGGGGCTGGGGACTTTATGGGATAGTTCCAGTTGCCACCCTCATGCAAGTCACAATCAGCCACTGAGTTCCTCCTTTCTTGCTAATGCAAAGGAAATGCTGGCTTGAAAACAAAAAGTTGTTTTTCTGATGCCAGGAATAATTCATATTGACTACAGGAAATTTGGAAAACATAGCAAATAATATACAGGTGAATTTAAAAAAAAAGTGTTATCATAGCTCACAAAACTAAATACCACGGATACTCTTGTGTAGTCCCTCTGGGTAAGTTTTCTGTGCTTCAGTTTATTTTTCTTACTTCAGAAGACAGTTATTTGCTGGGCTGTGCTTGGCTGCAGCTGCTATCCTGAGCGCAATGTCTTGAGCACTTGGTTTCTTGCTGCTTTAGCAAAGAAGAAGAAGGAGAAGAAGAAGAAGAAAGAAGAAGAAGAGAGAAGAAGAAGAAGAAGAA
Source organism: Tamias sibiricus (assembly GCA_025594165.1). Classification (NCBI taxonomy): domain Eukaryota; kingdom Metazoa; phylum Chordata; class Mammalia; order Rodentia; family Sciuridae; genus Tamias; species Tamias sibiricus. The sequence continues at coordinate 120,389,215 of CM046658.1, read as the reverse complement.
GAAGAAAAGGAATAAATCTATATATCTTATATCTACAACCTACACAATCCTCCATCCCACTTCCTTCCTCTACTTCTAGACTGAGTTGAGCAGCAGGACTGCTTCCTAGGATCCAGGCTGACTTAGTGTCTTCTACACTGCTCTTGCTGCAAAACCTTGTTATGGTTGAAAGAGGGCTGAATTCTGCAATCAGACCCACTGGATCCCTACTCTGGTTCTGCCACATATTGTTCATAAAACCGTGGACACATACCCTGGGACAAACAGGTGTGCCTTTCTGAGATTCAGTTGCCTCAGCTGTAAAATGGCCCTCTTAAAATTCACCACTGGAGAAGAGATGGGGAACTACTTCTGCTACCTTAGCCTGGGAGTAGAGGAGCGAAAAAGATAATACTTAACTCAAGGTGCTGTTTAGGAAAACAGAAGTGAAATAGTGCACATTCTGACCACTGTCTGACATAAGAACTTAAGTGTGTGATGTTATGCTTTTCTATCTTGATGAAATTTGCAAGTGGATGAAAGAAAAAACTGTGTTTTGTAATTGGTGATTTTATCATGATCCAACAGTTTAAAAAGAGACAAGATTTTCCTCTGGGAACTAAGGAGGCGTGCTAGCATAGAGATTGTGTGCTTTCCTAGGCTTCTCATTGTATAACAATGGAGCAGTGCAAAGGTGTTCTTATACATTATAGGCAGTTTGTAAGTGACTAAAGGCTTCTTAATAGTCTGTTGGATGTGTCAGAAACCCTGGAACATTTAACATGTTTATGCATTTTTTTTTTTCATGGTATTTCCATCTCTGGGGTTTAACCCCAAAGGGGGAAAAAACAACATCATATGGTAGAAGCTTCTGCATGAAGAAATTTATTTTGGTCTAGTTTACAGTAATAAAAAGCCAGGACCCAATAAGAGTGTGAATCACATCTTGACAAGTGACATTAAGGTGGTGAAATGATTGCTTTAGTAAGTGACTTTGGCTGGGCCACTGAGTTTTTTCTGAGATGACAAGATGGAAAGGACTTGGTTAGAAGGAAAGACAGAATAAGCATTTGTTAGGTATCTGTCATATGCAAGATCTGCACTGGGGATGTTACAGACATGATCTCATTCCAGCCTCACACATTATGTGTTACCTGTGAAGTTTGGTCAAGGATAATGAAGCAGGAAGGGACATGACATTGGAAGAACCCTACTTAGCACCAGGCACAGGAATATTGGATGGGAATCTGGCTTTATACTTAAGTCTTCTTAACCCACAAAGTCACAAGTTTTCAATTCTTCAAATATTTCAACAAAATCAACACTGGAGCATTGAAATAGCTTAGAAATCATAACCTAGAGTTTACATATGGGTTCAGTAGATACATTACCCCCACTTAGCATTTGAAGAAATGTAGGCTCTGAGAGGCTGATTAGCATGGAGAAGATCAATCACAGATCTGATGTTTCACACTAGGATTCCAACTGCTCCAAGACCATGCTCTGCCTCTGTGTGATCTGGCTGAGAAGCCAGATCTTTCTAAAGTCTGTGTTGTCCTTGCACTTCAATCCTGATCTTCCTCCCACCTTTTCCCACTCACAGGACTCCAACTCTCTTAATTAAAGGGCTGTGGGGCGGGGTGGGGAGAAGAATTCCCAAATGGCCCTCTGCTATTTGAAAGAAAGTCTGTACTCACAACTCTGCCTCTTCCTGCATGCTCTAGCCTGGAGGAAAGTAATTCCACTTATAGATCTCAACAGGGAGACAGCTGCTCCCTTAGTACCTTCCTCCCTCTGCATGCCCTGCCTTTCCATTTTTTACTCAACCAATACTGTCATTTTCCTGTTTGGGTCATGGGATCTTTGGGGGTTGGTGGTTAGTTTAGAAAGTCCCCACTGTTTTCTTATTTTGAAATTTATTTATGTGTTATTTTCCCATGTTTTTGTTGGTGCATTATAATTATGCATATTGATGGTATTTGTTGTACATATTTGTATAGGCACAAAATATATAATGCTCTAATTTGGCTAATATCATTCCCCAGCAATTTCCCCCTCCCTCCCTGCTCCCCACTCTTTGTCACTTTCCCTCTTCTGATTTCCCTTTGATTTTTAGACGATCCATCCCCAACTTTGTTTTCCTTTTTCCTCTCTAGCTTCCACCTCTGAGAGAAAACACACAGCCCTTAACCTTCCTAGTTTGACTTATTTCACTCAGTATGATGGTCTCTAGTTTCATCCATTTTCCTGCACATGCTGTGATTTCATCTTTATTTATGGCCAAATAAAACTGCATTGTGTATATATATCACATTTTCTTTATCTATTTATCCATTGATGGACACCCATCATGGTTCCATCCACTCTTCTTGAGATGATGGTTAACTTAGGATAGCTCCATTGTTCTGCAATAATATTTGTCACCATGCTGAGAAAACTGCATAGGTGGCAGAGCAACTGAACTCAGGAAGCCACCTCTACCTCCAAATGCCTTCTTGTTTGTGTGCTATTTGTTGCCCGACAACCACTGAGGGTGGAAGTCTTGCAGAGGGGATGCAGCTCTTTCTGCCTAACTTACACTTATGGGCATAGTGTCACCTAAGCAGATGGAGGCCAGTCATATCTAGGTTGCCTGGAACCCTCCATGACAGAGGAGTGCAGGGAGGTAACTGGGTCCCAGTGTCTGTAGCCACAATGTAATTCCCTTCCTTTAAATATTGACAAAACAGAAACTGTTTTCCTATAAACACAACTTGGATTAACGTACATTAAGGCCTTTTGAGTCATGAGAACTCATTTCTATTTTTAACTGAAATGACAGAATGAATGATCCTTTTCCTTTAATTAAAAAAAAATTTAACTTGTATTTTTATTTTATTTATTTTTAAAAAATTAAACTTTTAAAGAATACAGCATGGCAGACTTCGGCTGGGGGTGTAGCTCAATGGTAAAGTGCTTGCCTAGCATGTGCAATGAACCAGGACCCCCCCAAAAAAAAAAAAAAATAAGAAGGAAAACTTTTACTCAGGGAATGTCCATGTGAAGAGACAAAAACCAAGCTACAGAGTGGGAGAAAATACGTGCAAACCTTATATCCATGAAACAACTAGAATGTAGTGTATCTAAAAACCTCCACATAGTTAGCAGCTAAAACAGAGGGGGGAGAGACACATCACCAAAGGTTTTGCAGGTGGGAAAGAAGGATATGCAAACATTTTCAATATGAATAGCCACCACACCAGAGAGTACAGTTTAATACTACAACAAGACATCCACATCACCACATACTCAACAGAAGGACTGAAACAAGAAAATAGCGGCAGCACCAAATGATGGGAGAGGAGGCAGAGAATCTGGATCACTCAGTTGCTCATGGGAACGTGACACATGGCAGCTTCTCTGGAAAACAGTGTCACTGTTTCTTACAAAGCCAAGCCTGGAATTGTCTCTTCAGTCATATTTCACTCAGAAATATAAAAACATGTCAAAATATAAAGCATAGGGGCTGGGGTTGTGGCTCAGCAGTAGAGCGCTTGCTTAGCACGTGTGCGATCCGGGTTCAATCCTTAGCACCACGTAAAAATAAATGCATAGCGTACAACTAAAAGCAATATATATACATATAGCAATATATATATGTGTATATATATATATATATATATATATATATATATATACACACATAAATCATAGCCCATTATATCTTAACATTTATACTGATAACAATTTTGGTGCTGGGGATCCAACCCAGAGCCTTGTGCAAGCTAAGCACACACTTTACCACCAAGCTATACTGCCAGCCCGAAAGTTGCTTTTGTAAAATTTTGCAAGGAAAAAAAAACTTATGGACTTGTATTTGCATGTGCCCTCAATGCAGGGCACAGGATTTCTTTGTGCACAAGAAATGGAATAAGGGAAGAGCTATATTCCATCTACTCTTCTCCAGTCTTTCACTCATTATTGGGTTTGATTCCTTTTCTGCATATTTTATTGATTTTAGAAGGGTTGTTGGAAGAAAACCGGAAACCAGAAACTCTGGATCTTAACAGGAATTGTAACACAAACTTCTCTCAAGTGATTTCTCTCAATTATGTTGTAGTTGGGAACTTTCTCTGTACATAGTGAAGAAACTTTTCTGTAGCCTGGTGGGAAATACCTTAATAAATTTCTTTAAGTAGGAAAGAGAGAGAAAGGAAGAGAGGGAGATCAGGCAGCTCTCAGAATATTCCAGACCATTACAGATACATGGACTCAACTTCACTGGTATGAGAAGCTCTTGATGCTTTGCATAACACAGTTGGTCTCTGGAAATTCCTACATTTCTATTTTCCTGAACTCAAACCACATACTTATTCCTTATTTAGATCTCTGCTCAAAGACTGGAGAACAAAATTTGATCAATTATGTGTATACATGAACATGCCACAATGAAACCACTCTGCACCAATAAAAAGTCTCCCTTAAAAAACTGAATACCTCAAAAAGTAGTTTTTAAAAAAGCAGGAAATATGTACACAAAGGAAGCTAAAAAAAATTTTTTTTTGCTTATTTCATTCAAATTTAAGGAAAACCTCAATGAAATTAATAATTTTCTAGGAAAATATAGTTTAGTAAAAAAATAGTTTCTCCAGAAGAGAAAGAAAATCTAAACAAATAAGTTATCTTATTAAAAATACCAATTAAATTGTCAAAAAGCTACTTCTTAGAGAGTAAATGGCATAGTTTCACAAATTAATTATAACCAATGTTGAGGGAATAGGAATTCTACTTTTACTACTATAATTTAACAGTGTTATGCTTACTAGTTAACATAGTTCTGCCAGAGAAAAGAAGTGAGACAAAAAAATGTCAAAGGAAAGTGTAGGAGCCCTGTTTGGGGATTGGCTTGAATTGCGGTTGACTATGAGCCGTGGAGATTTGGCCTTTGTCGCCACCCGTAGTCTCACGGGATTGTTGCGGGATCTCGAGTGACTTGGCCGAAATTGCTGATCGAGTCAGCGCCATTTTAGGGTGTGTTTTTGGCGTGTGTTAGTCGTTATTAGAACCAGAGAGAAAAGTTATCAGAATAAAAAGCTGTTTGTCTCCAGTTTGCTTCTGAAGTTTTTCCCGCGGCTCCGTTGCTCCAAGCGCTTCAGGCGGCAACAGGAAAGGGTCATAGTATAATTATTTTGTAATGATTTGATTTTTTTTCTTCAAAATCTAAAAGCACTCGAAGGAAAATTATTACAAATGATAGGAGAACCCAGGTAAGGAAATTATGCAAACATAAAAGAGAAATAAATAGATTGGTTACATGGTACTAATAACCAGAAAGATGTTTTGGCCTTAGGAAAATAAAATGCTTATTTACAAATACAGTAGGATACATGTAAAAGATATTGATTTCTCTAGTAGGAAAATTAAATTATACAAAAGTACATTCTCTTGATTTTAATCTATAAATTAACTATGATCATACCAAAAAATATTCAGAGGATTAAAAACATTTCAGATAAGCAGGGTTTTTTATAAGGAAGAAGGAGGCAAAAACTTCCAAAAACATTCCAAAAAATAAGCATAATCAGAAGGGCTAGCCCTGGCAGATATTGAAACATATGTAAATACATTGATTGAGGCAATGGGATAACAACACATGAATAGAGAAAGTACAGAAAAAAGACACAATGGAGGTTTTGAGACAGCTAGCAAGCCACCAGGAATAAACGACAAAAGCAACTGGAATCACGCTACAGACCTCAAGCCAAGTGAGTTCCACAAGGACCAAATATTTAAATCTGGAAATTTTTATTGGGAAAAGGACAGTGGTGTTGATTGTAAAACATTGTGAATATACTTAATAACACTGAATTGTACATGGAAAATGATTAAAATGTGAGTTTTAGGTATATTTTGCTATGCTGAAATCATCATACACAAAAAACCTTAAACAAACATTAAAATGAAAAATACAAAATGAAAATTTTTTTTAACAACCGAGAGTAGGAAAACCTTACATGATAAAACCAAACACAAAAATAGTAAAAAGGCTCTGAAACTGGAAATCCAAGTTAATAAATTTGACAACATAAAAATGTTACTCAGCTGGGCGCGGTGGCGCACGCCTGTAATCCCAGCACTTTGGGAGGCTGAGGCAGGAGGATCGCGAGTTCAAAGCCAGCCTCAGCAATGGCGAGGCACTTAGCAACTCAGTAAGACCCTGTCTCTAAATAAAATAGAAAGAAAGGGCTGGGGATGTGACTCAGTGGTCAAGTGCCCCTGAGTTCAATCCACGGTACCCACAAAAAAAAAAAAAAAAATGTTCTTCTGGAAAAAAAAACTGCACAATATAGTGTTAGAAGGAACTATAACAATTACCTAGGAATACTATTGCAACACATAAATTAAAAGGAAAAAATGGTGAAAGTTTTGGAGGTTCCAGTTAAGATTATGGCATTAGTTGAAACTACTGGATCCAGAGTATCAAAAGCAATACATGGAATTCTGTGCAACTTTCCTAAAGGCAGGAGCCCTGTTTGGGGAGATGCTTAAATTGCGGTGGACTAAGCGGTTTTGGCTTTGGGACATGTTTGGGCATTGGCGCCTTCCGTACTTGGCCCGGGATCTTGCGAGACTTGGCCGGAGATCTCGAGGGACTTGAGCGAGATTGCGGAGGAGGTCTGCGCCATTTTAGAGGTTAGAGGAGCGTGGACGGCGTGTCGGGGTGTAGTTAGAGCCAGGGAGAAAAGTTGCCAGAATAAAGAGCTGTTTGTTTCCAGTTCGTCTCAAAACTTCTTCCCGCGGCTTCTTTGCTCCAAGCGGCCATCGCTTCAGGCGACTACAGGTGGTGGCCCGGACGGGGAATCGACACGGCAGGTAAGAACTGAGGAACCTCGCAGGAGTCTCTAGTCAGAGCGGTTAAAATGGGTTCGAAAATAACTAAGACCCAAGTGTACAAGGCTCTTGATGGATTCTTTGATATAGCTGAGTCAGTTATTAGTGAGGAGAATTTGGAAAAAAGTGAAAGTGATCATGAAAGCTTGGCCTCGGCTGAGTCAGTTAGGGCCAGTAAGGATAGTATCAGTGCGGGCTCAAAAATGACAAAGATCCGAGCTGCTAAAGCTATTCAAGATTTATTAGAGATAGTTCAAGGATACATGCTCTCAATTGAATCCGGGACTCAGGATGTTACTGAGTCAGTTAGGACCAATGAGAGTAGTAGTAGTGAGGAGGAATTAAGTAAAAGTGATTCTGAAAAAATGAACAAAAGGAAATTAAGGAAGACCAAGATAAGGGACCATCAAGTGGAGGAACCTATGTCCTCCACTCCCCCATGGGTGGAATCTATTACAGAAAATATGAAGGGTATCACTAGGCGTTTGCATACCCTAGAAATAGAAATAAAAAGTCTTTCTGAGCGCTTATGTGCTCTCGAGGGTAACTCACAGATACGTTGGGAACTGCCAGTATTTGAATATGAAAATGGAGAGAGGGGCCACCAGTCAGTAGATTTCAAAACAATAAAAATTCTCAAAGAGGCAGTAATGACATATGGACCCCAAGCTCCTTTCACGTTGAGTATACTGGAGTCCCTTAACACCTTTAGCTTAACCCCCTCAGACTGGAAACGTCTATGTAAAGCAACATTAAGTGGGGGACAATACTTGGTTTGGCGATCACAATTTCAAGAACTTTGTATAGAAACAGCTAAAATAAATGCAGATGCAGGGTTTGGAGACCATAATATAGAAATGCTCACAGGAGAAGGGCCATTCGCAGACGTACAGGTTCAAAAATATTATACCCCAGGAGTATATGCTCAGATAAACGCAGCTGCCTTAAAGGCATGGAAAACTGTACAAGGACCTGGGGATCTACAAGGTAGCTTGTCCAAAGTAATTCAAGGACCTAATGAACCATATGCTGAATTTGCTGATCGACTTTTGAGAACTGCAGGTAGAGTTTTTGGAGACGTTGATCAAGTTATGCCATTAGTTGTTCAATTAGCATATGAAAACGCTAATAAATATTGCCAGGAAGCCATCAGGCCATGGAGAAATAAAAAGGATCTTTCCATATATATACAACTATGTAAAGATATAAATGATGCCTTTGTCACAGGGAATATGATTGCAGCAGCTGTTAGAGATGCTGCCCCTCAGAATTTCACAAGGACTCAACCTAGACACTATAATCAATCAGGATATTCCAGGAAAAATTATCATAGTCAATCAGGCTATTCTAGGCAAAATCCCAAAAGAGAAATAAGACCAAATTCATACCGTGCTCCAGGTTGCTGCCCCAGGTGTAAAAAGGGAAATCATTGGGCCAATAAATGTTATTCAAAATTTGACATCCATGGAAATCCTTTGTTCAGGAATTCAAAAAACGGGGCACGGGGCCCAATGCCCCGGGGCCCACAAATGTACGAGGCATTGGAAGAGGAGTATCCTCAAGCATCCATTCAGATGCTTCCCCGACACAACCCCTATTACCCATCCACTCCCTCACCAGAGGAACAGGAAGAAATGCAGGATTAGACCTCTGTTCCACCGCCCGAATAGTGTTAACACCTGAAATGGGGGTTCAACTGATTCCCACAGGAGTCAGGGGACCTCTTCCCTCAGGGACTGTAGGACTTATTATCGGGCGAAGTCCTCAAAGCTTATTAGGTTTGCAAGTGACCCCAGGTGTAATAAACTCAGACTACAAAGGGGAAATAAAAATAATGCTTAGCTCACCCCAAAGTATAAGTTCTGTTAATCAAGGAGATAAAATTGCTCAGCTGCTTCTCCTTCCAAATTTACATAATTCATTTAAAATGAGTATGCCTCAAAAAGGGAACAATACAAGATTTTGTTCCACTGATTTGAGTCCCATGGCTTGCTGGGTTCGAGACTGTACTAGGAGGCCTATGTGTAAAATAAGAATCCAAGGAATAGAAATGGAGGGACTTATAGATACTGGAGCTGATTCCTCCATCATTAATTTACGACAATGGCCCAAACACTGGCCTCTGCAAAAAGCTTCAACCAGTTTAAGAGGCTTGGGATATAATAACCTCCCAGAAAAAAGTGCAGTAATTTTAAAATGGGAGGATGATGAAGGACATAAAGGAACGTTTCAGCCTTATGTTTTACCTAACCTACCAGTTACTTTATGGGGAAGAGATATTTTACAACAAATGGGAGTACACCTTGCAACCAAACCTGCAGGTGTTAAATGTGAAAATATACAGGGTAGTCTTAACCCTGAAAGAAATCATTATCAAAAAGTACAGGGTAAGCGTAACCCTAAAAGAAATCATTATCATATAGGAAAAAGACATTTTTCTTCGGGGCCACTGAGAAAATAATTTTAAAAATACCATGGCTTTCTGATAAGCCAGTGTGGGTCCCTCAGTGGCCCCTATCTAAAGAGAAATTACAAGCGGCCCACCTACTAGTTCAGGAACAATTAGAAGCAGGACATATAGAACCTTCCACCTCTCCCTGGAATTCCCCCATATTTGTGATCAAGAAAAAATCAGGAAAATGGCGATTATTACATGATCTTAGACAAATTAATAAAACCATGCAAGTCATGGGCCCTACTCAACCTGGACTTCCGAATCCTGTAGCTATTCCAAAAAGTTTCCATGTTATTAGTCTTGATATAAAGGATTGCTTCTTTTCTATTCCCCTACATCCTCTGGATGCCCCCAGGTTTGCTTTTTCAGTTCCTTCTATTAACAATAATGGCCCTGATCAGAGATATCAATGGAAGGTTTTACCACAGGGAATGGCTAATAGCCCCACCATATGCCAAATATATGTGACAAGGCTATCCAACCCATTAAAAATAACTATCCAAACCTCATGTGTCTACATTACATGGATGATATTTTACTGGCCCACCCTAATCAAAAAATCTTATTTAATATATTCAGTGACATGGTAGAAAATTTTAAAAAATACGGATTATATATAGCAGAAGAAAAAGTTCAAACTAGATCTCCCATATTATATTTAGGATTTAAAATCATGGATACTTTTGTTAGACCCCAAAAAATTTTAATAAATAAAGAACATTTAACCACCCTCAATGATTTCCAAAAACTGCTGGGTGACATTAATTGGCTTCGCCCTACACTAAACCTCACTACTGGCCAATTAAAACCTTTATTTGATATCCTTCGAGGGGACCCTGATCCATCCTCACCACGAACACTGACTCCAGATGCTAGGAAAGCTTTAAAGTTAGTAGAAAAAGCCATCGAAGGAGCTCATTGTGACAGATTTGATTTAACTCAACCGCTGATATTGATTATTATTTCTTCACAATATACACCCACAGGAGTATTTTGGCAACAAGGGCCTTTATTATGGATACATTTGCCCGTCTCTCCTAAAAGTATAATTGAATCTTATACCTCCATGGTGGCTAAACTTATTCTTCAAGGACTTAAAACTTCTACTAAAATATTTGGCATTCACCCTGCTACTATTATTACTCCCTATTCATCGTCACAGATTGAATATTTATGCTTCAACGATAATGACTGGGCTATAGCTAGATGCTCTACCTCTGCAAATTTTGATAATCACCTTCCTAAGTCTCCTATATTATCTTTTTGTATTAATCATCCTATTATATTTCCACAGGTAATAAAAAATCAACCTATTCCTAAGGCATTTAATGTATTTACAGATGGGTCCTCAAATGGTACTGCTGCAATAGTCACTACAAAAGAAAATATGACTTACATAACTGCACACAAATCAGCTCAACTAGTGGAATTGGAAGCTGTGGTAAGAGCTCTGGAAAATTTTAGAGACCAGCCCATAAACATTTTTTCAGATAGCCACTATATTGTACAAGCCGTCCCAAAATTAGAGTTAGCAGGACCAATAGCACCTCATACTCCAGCTTTTAAATTGTTTTATCAAATACAAAAACTTTTGTGGGCAAGAAAAGAACCTCTATTCGTAGGCCATATTAGAGCACATACTAATTTGCCTGGCCCCCTCCATGAAGGTAATCAAAAGGCTGATGAACTTACAAAAACAATATTTATACTTTCAGCGCTACAACAAGCTACTTTATTTCATTCCCAGTTTCACGTCAACAGCACCACCTTGCAACGTAGGTTTAAAATTACAAAAGAGCAAGCCAGAACAATTGTAAAAGATTGTAAATCTTGTATGACACATTTGCCCAATCCTCATTTTGGTGTTAACCCTAGAGGATTAATGCCCAATCATTTGTGGCAGATGGATGTTACTCATGAGCCAAGTTTTGGAAAATTGCGATTTATTCATGTAACCATAGATACATGCTCAGGCATGATTTTTGCTTCCTTACACTCCGGAGAAAAAGTTAAAGATGTCACATCTCATTGTTTACAAGCTTTTGCTGCATTGGGCATCCCCAAAATGCTTAAAACAGATAATGGCCCCGCATATACGTCCTCATCTTTCAAACAGTTTTGCGCAAAATTCAACATATCCCATAAAACAGGCATCCCATACAATCCTCAGGGTCAGGGCATTATTGAAAGAGCAAACCGCACACTGAAAATTATGTTATTAAAACAAAAAGAAGGGAATTGGAAAAGTCCTAAAGACAGATTGGCAGTTGCCCTGTTTACCTTAAATTTTTTAACTTTAGACTCTAATGGTTATTCTGCTGGAGACAGACATTGGAATCCACACCAACAACATAAACCCTTGGTTTACTGGAAGGATGTTCTTTCAGGTACATGGAAGGGTCCAGATCCAGTATTAATTTGGGGGAGAGGATCTGTTTGTGTTTTTCCAAAACACGAATCCTCTCCAATATGGATACCATCTAGATTAATAAAGCAGGTACCACATCAAAATGATCAAGATGTAGTTGTTGAGGAATCAAGATTAATAAAAAAGTTACAAAATCAAGAAGACCAAGATGAAGATATAGAATGACTCCCTCAAAAGTATCCTTCAAAATGTTTCACAACTCAAGAGTCATTCCTCCCGGCCGGGATGAGGAGATCTCTCTTTAGTGTGCACACAATTGTATTTTTTTTTCTTTTTATACATGTCTTTATGTCTGTACATTTGTCTACATTTCATGTTAATGTGACGTCACAAATATATGTTTGTATGTTTGTTCGTCTGTCCAGTGTGACGTCACAAAGAACAAAGCGCTTATGAAAAAGAATATATATATATATATATATATATATATATATATATATGGATCCAAATAACTTTAATTCATTTTAGGTTGAGAGTATTCAATTTAGGTAAATAATTTTATAAATGAAGGTACTTTCAATTTTGATTATAGGTATCCCTGGGACTTCTCTTTAGCAAACAATATGACTAGTGCTATATAACCTAATATTTTGGTGTTTTGACATAAGATTGTTCATTTGTTATTAACTTCATTTGTTTAATAGCTGATTAATTTCAATTATCTCAACAGGTAAAAAATTGCTGTGTATACAGAGACTTGAGGGTTCCAGCTGACAAATTATTTCTCCAAAGTGCCTTTAGCTTTTCTTTAATCTATCTTTAATACAGTAAATACCCTCAGTCTTTCTTTCTTTTGTTCTCAATATGATATTTTGACAACTTATGTTTGTGTGAGCTCAAACAACAATGTGTATGAGCAGAAATCAACTTTAATTTTCTAATCTAATAATTCTGTTTTTTAGTTTGACAACTCGACTCTTCACTCAGTGCTGAAATAACACTGCCTTTCCTTTAATAATTGATGCTTGAGTTTCTAGGTAGCGGGCCCTGAAGATTTGCCGGTGGCATTATCTAGATATAAAAAAGACGGTTGCTGCTATAGCTGCAGGGAACGCGGTCACCACAAGCATCCCTGCTGCTCAAGCATCAAACAACCTCACCAACAGTGTGGCCTCTGCTCTACATGCATGGGACCTCCTACATCAACGTGTTATAACAAATGGACATTTTGATCTTTCATTGTTTGGGACTTTACGGGACAATGACTTGCGGACATTTGTCCAGAGAATTCAGTGTGTTACTTGATGAAACTTAGGGCAAATAATTTGTTTAAACAATTTGATATGCTATACAATTTGGCTCGTCACCAAAAGGCTTGTTGCCTTAAAGCCGCAACATCTCCTCACAATTGGACGGCTGTTAGTCATCATACACAGTCGATCCTAAAGGGCTCCATTGGATGGCTGGTTAGCCAATGACGGGTAAGATCCCCAGAGGGGGACAACCTAAGACAGGCACAGTCGCACGGGACAGTCTCATGTGGCCGACATATCAACCTAAGACAGGAGTCAAGGGCACAGCCTTGATTATCCGATGACGGGTAAGAATGTTGGTTGCACATAGACGTCCTAGAGCATTACCTCTTTTAAAACAAAAAGGGGGAAATGCAGGAGCCCTGTTTGGGGAGATGGCTTAAATTGCGGTGGACTACGGGCTTTGGCTTTGGACATGTTTGGGCATTGGCGCCTTCCGTACTTGGCCCGGGATCTTGCGAGACTTGGCCGGAGATCTCGAGGGACTTGAGCGAGATTGCGGAGGAGGTCTGCGCCATTTTGGAGGTTAGAGGAGCGTGGACGGCGTGTTGGGGTGTAGTTAGAGCCAGGGAGAAAAGTTGCCAGAATAAAGAGCTGTTTGTTTCCAGTTCGTCTCAAAACTTCTTCCCGCGGCTTCTTTGCTCCAAGCGGCCATCGCTTCAGGCGACTACAATAAAATAAAAAAAAAAAAAAAAAAGGACTGGGGATGTGGCCTCAGTGGTCGAGTGCCCCTATACCAAGAATAAACAAACAAACAAATAAATAAAAATATTGATTGATTTATTTATGGATGGATTCAAATTAAAAAGCTTCTTCTCAGCAAAGGAAACAATCAGTAATGTGAATAGAGAGCCTATAGAATGGGAGAAAATCTTTCCATAGGCACCTCAAACATATACATCTCCAGGATATATAAAGAACTAAAAAAACTTAACACTAAAAAAAAAAAAATAACTGAATCAACAAATGGGCTAAGGAACTGAACAGACACTTCACAGAAGAAGTACAATCAATTAACAAATACATGAAAAAATGTTCGACACCTCTAGCAATTAGAGAAATGCAAATCAAAACTACTCTAAGATTTTATCTCACTCCAGTCAGAATTTCTGGCAATTATCAAGAATACAACCAACAATACATGTTGGCAAGGATGTGAGGGAAAGAGTACACCATACATTGCTGGTGGGACTGCAAATAGGTGCATCCATATGGAAAGCAGTAAGGAGATTCCTTAGGAAAACTTGGAATGGAACCAATACTTGACCCAATTATCCATCCCTCAGTTTATACCCAAAGGACTTAAAATCAGCAAACTGCAGTGACACAGACACATCAAAGTTTATAGAAGACCAGCTCACAATAGCTAAACTATGAAACCAACATACGTGCCTTTCAATGAATGAATGGATAAAGAAAATGTGGTATATTTACACAATGGAATGTTACTCAGACTTAAAGAAAAATGAAATTATGGCATTTTCAGGTAAATGGATGAAGCTGGAGAATATCATGTTAAGTGAAATAAGACAATCCCCCAAAACCAAAGGCTGAATATTTTCTCTCATATGTGGATGCTAATCCATAGTGGGGTGGGGGGGAGGATGAAGGAACTTTGGTTCCTGTTGTGCAGAGAGGAATGAGAGAAGAGGTGGGGTTGTGGGGATGGTAAGGACAGTAGAATGAGACAGACATTATTACCCTATATACATGTATGATTATATTACTGGTGTGAGGTGTTACAATGTACAGCCAAAGGAATGAGAATTTGTGGTCCATTTATGTACAATGTGTCCAAAATGCATTCTACTGTCATGGATAATGAATTAGAAAAATTAATAAAAAATAGAAGGGAGAACAGTAGAATAGAAGAAGGTAATCAGGGGGAGGTAGAGATGGGAAAGGGGAGGTACTGGGGAATGAAACTGATCAAATTATACTGTTTTGTTGTGTTCATGTATGAATATATTACAACAAATCCCACTGTTATGTATAATTATAATGCACCAATAAAAAGGAAAAAATAAAATGAAATGTAAAAAATAAAAAGTTAATGTCAGCATGAAATACAAGTCAGAACCTTTATCTTGTATGTAATGGAGGAGCCTATTCTTAACCTTAGTTCTGTTGTGTTCTTAGACACAAAACAAGGAATAAAATCTCTGCATGCTGCAGAAGGGATTGCAAAGGAGGTCCAGTCACAGAGCCGTTTGTATGCAGTGACCCCCCAGTCAAACTCCAATCAAGAAACTTTTTATATGGTTTGGAGATATTTGGACTTTCAATATTTCTCCCAGAGAGCTGTGAGAACCAAGTGCCAGAAGATTCCACATGACGTGGAAGAGGCATTCCTTGCCAGCTGGATGGAATACCCAACTTTCCATAAGCAGCTGAGGACATGCACAGTTACCATCTATAAGAAGCTGGCAGTCACTAACTCACTGTCCTCTTCACGCTCTAAACCAATACCTCATGCCTTATTAGATAGTTTGGTACACATTAATAATAACACAAGTCAAAATGGAAGTTACGTGGCATTAACACAAATGTCATGTGGGACCTGAATTCTTCTGTGGGAGCTGCGCTGTAATTTAGTCTTATTTTGATTTCTCAGGGTGTCAGGTTTATCTTTTTTCCCCTTTATTTTTCCTTCACATGCCAACTTTCAGAATATTTTGAGTTTAAAAATAGACTTCCAAGCTATTTCAACCATCAAAATTTTGTAAAATCACATAAAAATCATCATGGTTATTGTTTTTAAAAGATGAACTTCACACAGAGACAATAATATAAGACTATTTGTGTGCCGATAGATAATACCAAAAATCAACACTTAATTCCCAAGTTAACACACTGTCTTCATTCTCAGAGGCTTGGCTGTTTAATGCTTAAGGGGCATTCACATCCTAAATAGCTTCTTTTTTACTAGGAAAATGCTCACAACCCATATTGTATATTAGAAATGTAGTCACCATGTTAAAATTATGCAAAATTTGCTCCTTGAGTGCCTGTGGATCCATGACCGATGGCACTGCACACATTGTCACTCAGGGAGCCCTGCTGGAAATCAAGAGCTGCTCACTCAGGAGGCTGCTGGAGTTGGTTAGAGCTCCAGCCAGGGTCTCCTCTACTTAGTTGAGCTAGAGTGAGGGTCATGAGTTCTTACAGGTGTGATTGCAATCCATAAATTGTTATACAGTTTAAACTAAGTATTCAAATAAGAGCAGTGCATGGTGGGGTAAGGACATTTATTTTTAAAGAGTTCCTCTTATATGGCAGTTGTAAGGCAATCTTGATTTATTCCATTTCATTGTCAACCTCAATCAAGTTCATTTCAGGAGAGGTTTCTAGTTTGCTTCAGCACCAGATGGCAGAGAAAATATGGAGGATGGTCAGTGTTCCTCGGGCAGTGGGACTTAGGTCCTACTGTCTGGATGTTTGCTGGTCCACGGTCCTGCTCCTTCCTTAACTTCTGGATCTATAAGAGTCAAGTGCCTGCTTCTGTTTTGTTTGTTTGCTTGCTTTCTTTTTACTATCTTGCCCACTAATTCAGTCAGCTTTTTTGCTGCTTTGACTTAAAGACCTGACAAGAACAATTTTAGAGGAGGAAGTGTTTATTTTGGAGCTCACGGTTTCGGAGGTCTTAGTCCATGGACAGCCAGCTCCATTCCTCAGAGCTCGAGGTGAGGCAGAACATCATGGCGGAAGAGTGTGGCAGAGGAAAGCAGCTTGCATGGTGGTCAGGAAGCAGAGACTCCACTTGCCAGATACAAAATATATACCCCAAGGCCACACCCCCAGGGAGCCACCTCCTCCAGCCACACCCTACCTGCTTTCACTTATCACTCAGTTAATCCCCACCAGGGATTAATTCAATCATTGGATAAAGGCTTTTATAATCCAATACTTTCATTTCTAAACCTTGCATTTTGTCACACATGAGCTTTTGGGGGGACACCTCACATCCAAAGCATAACACCCTCCCTATAACCCCACATTTACACCACCTAAGATCCTCTGCAGGATTGGCAGAGTCCCTAACCCTGCCCATCAGGCCTTCCTACTCTACTCTCAAGCATTCCTCTTGTGGGCCTTGCAAACTCTGACCAAAAATGGTAATCAGACTCTTATGCCTAGTTATTGTGCCTTTTCTATGCTTCCCAAGCTAACAGAAATTCCACCTCCCTGGATGACAAGTTCTATTGTCTTCTGTGTCCTCCTGTGAAAAGCTTTTTTTTTTTTTTTTTTTTTTCAGAGCATCAACCATCTGAGAAATGAGGTTCCCAAACTTCTCCTATTTGAATCACGGTTTGCCATTCTCCTTCCTTTCATGAGCTTGGCCAGTTCTCCAAGCCATAAAACTAGTCCCAAAACTCAAAAACAACTGTATCATACTGGTTTGTTTACTTTCTGTTCATATTGTATCTTTGCTCTGTTTGCTGTTGTCTTTTACGTCTTCAACGGGAATGCAGGAAATGCCTGGATCTCTCTACAGTAACCAGCTTCAAAGCTCACTTTCTCTAACACAAAACCACCCCACAATACACAGCAGCCCTGAACAGAGCCCAGTGGGGAAGATGGCAAGGTGTTTCCCCTGTATCAACATCAAATATACGTGCTTGGTGAATACTTGTTTATTTATACTTAGGTAGAAAGAAATATGCTTCATTTTAACTGGCTAATTTAAGCAGAAAATCACAACATTTGAGTGACTACAGCTGCAAGCAGACAATGTACAAACAAGACCAGGCCATACATAAAAAGAGAAACAAAGGCTCTGGCCCACAAGCCTCTCCAGCACCCAGCCCAGAAGCCAGACCACACCTCTGTTGCATGGGCCCAGAATGGTTAGGATTTGGTCAGTGGTGGCCAGCTTCTATATTTCTTGCCCCTTCATTCAGCTCAGGACTAATCAGAGGAAGCTGAACAGCCTACCAAATCACGAGGGGTGTCCCACTTCTGGCCAGTAGCCACATGTTCCCCAGGCCACCACCTCTGATCAGGGACCCCATACCCCCACCCTTGATTTCCACTACAAAGCCTTCCCACTTCTCCACCTGTCTTTGGATCTGGGCAAAAAAGATGCTGGCTGACTCCCTTGTTGCAGCAAGCTCTGAATAAGTGGTCTTTGCTTATTCCCATGAGGCTGGTCTTCACTGTCCCTATAATGCAAAGGGCAGGGATTCCAGTCTCTCAGGTCCTCCCTGTACCTTGTTTGGTTGTTTATAAATAAATCTCCTTCTTTATGGGAAGAGGACTGCTGTCCATAATTAAGATGTTAACAAAAATCAGTGTTTCATAGCATTAAGTATTACCTGAAATAATCTAACTTAATTAATATAATTCAAAATATATTATTCTTGCCAGGCATGGTTATGCACACCTATAATCCCAGCAGCTTGGGAGGCTGAAGCAGGAGGATTGCAAGTTCAAAGCTAGCCTCAGGAACTTAATGAGACCCTGTCTCAAAATTTAAAAAAGCATTACAGGTGTGTCTCTGATGAGGCGTGTCTCTGATGGATGAGGATGGAGCAGCATTTCTCAGCAGTGAGAGGAGGAAGGGGGTTTGGTGGAGAATGTGCTGCCTGTTGTGCCCCCCAGCCCCTCCTTCATGCACCACAGATGATCAACCACCTCTCCTTGGGGAGTGTCCCCTGCCATTGGTGAGACATCAGCACAGTTTTTGATGTTGGTTTAGCTATGTTGAGGAGTGGCAGGTCCCCTCCAGGACTTGACCGCTATGTCATTGTCACTTGGTGATCCAACAATGCTGGCAGCCATTTGCAAGCAGCTTCAGATCACATCTGTCTTTGGAAAGAGAACCTAGGATATCTCAATCCAGCATCCTCACAACGCAGGTAGAGGAGGGCATCCAGGATGATTTGAGAATTTTGGAGCATCACACCTGTGTGTTATTCATTCATCTGATAGTGGGTGCTCACTCTGGAAAGCAAAGAGCAATAAAGAAGCCATGGAAAATAAACTATTGGGTAGGAATTACGTGAAGCCTGTTCTTGCTGACTCAAGAGCTGGCAGCTAGTGCTAACACACAACAACTTGGCTCCCATTGCTGGGGAAAGCAGGTGCTTTTACAAGTTTCAGTACAATTGTGCTTAATGCTCTGGCTTTTGAAAAGCATCTGCCAGTTGTGGATGCCATCACCATCATGTGAAGTAGCCAAGGCTGCTTCAAGAAGACAGAGAAAAATAACAGGATCCTCCCCTTCCTGCCCTCAGTGTTCCAAGACTTGACTCCTTCCTGCAGGATGCCAAAGGATTGTGATTTTAAGGCAGTGTTAGGGAAGGTGTTCATCCCCTTAAAAACCCTCTGCCTGTGGGATACTCCCCCCATTAAGACATTCTCTAGCAGCACAGGAAATTCATATCAAGACCTCCTTTAATGTACCATGGAGGTAAAATTAATCCTGAGCCCTAAATTGTACTGTGAAGCATGTATTGGAAAAATACAGATAATTTGTTCTCCAATGTCCATGCCAAAGGATTGTGATTTTAAAGCAATGTTAGGGAAAGTGTTCATCCCCTTAAAGCCCTCTGCCTGTGAAAAGCAGCAGAGGACATTCAAACTCAAGACCTCCTTTAATGTACCATGGAGGTATATAAAATTAATCCTCCCTAAGTTGTACTGTGAAGCATGTATTGGAAAAATACTCCAATGTCCATGTGGTCATGTGGGGTGGGGAGAAGTTACTTCAAGGAAAGGATCCAATTCCTAATGCAGATATCAACAGGCTCTTCTAGGCCATGTGTTTTAAGGAAAGGATGAGGTCTGAGCACTACAGGCATGTTAAATATGTCAACGTGTTTCATGAAGCCATTTAATAAGTCTCATTTAAGGACTTAATGATGTGCTATATATTCAACGCTTGCTGTTGGGGCCGCCGTGATCTGGGCCGTGCTTGGGCCCTGCTTAGGCCCTGGGCTCCGACCGCCTGCGCGGGGAGGAGAGGTAGGGATGCCGCTGGTCGGCATTCCGGCAGAGGCGCCCCGGCGGGGTCCACGCGACGGCGGGGTCCTCGTGACTGCGGAAGCGGGGTTGGCGCGAGGCCCGGCCGCAGCGTGGTGGGCGGGGCCGAGCCGGTGGCTGGCGGCTCGCTGAGCGCTCCCGGAGCTGGACTGGCGGGGAGGAACGCCGGGCTTGGACGAGTCCTGCGGCGTCCGTGGCGGCTGCTGGTGCTGTGCTGGTGCGGTGGAGGCTGCTGCTGCGGAGGTGGCCGCTGCGACCGAGGCTGCTGTTGCTGAGGCGGCGGCGGGATCGTGGGCTTAGGGCCGGCGGGCCGGGTCCATGGAACCGCGATTCCGATTGAGGTCCGTGCCGGGCGGCGGAGAGCGGAATTCGAGGAGGCCACCAGGGCTACCGCCTCCTCCCCGCCTCTGGAAACCGCCACCGCCACCGCCATGACCGCTACTCCGGAGCCGATCCCGAGATACGCGTCTGTGGTCAGTGGGCGGCGGAGGCGGAAGCAAGAAGACGCTTGTGGAAGGTGGAGGCCACCTTGCCTCACAAGAAGCGGCGGACGACCCAGGCTTAAGGTACGTCTTATTGCATTTTTAAAAAACGGTCTTTCCAACATTCTTCGTTTAAGGTAGATTGTAGATTTAATTAGTCTTATTCTACAAATAAGTAAATCTAAAACAGTGTTAAAAGAGAGCATGTTTTCATGAAGTCTCAAATTCCTCCTCCTATCTTCAAAATCACTGTAAGTTACCCTTTATTGTACTATCCAAACTATACATATATATGGTGATTAATTCAGAAGTCTTTGTCCTCATCCTTCACTGTCACAGTTAATAAGCATTAAAAAAAATGCTCTGGGCTCTAAAGCAGTTCAAGTTTTCAGTAATTAAAACAGTGCTACTTAAAATGCCATAAACAAATTCTAATTAACAAACTTCTATGATGGACTGAATTATGGAACTGAGGACTTGTCAGTTAATGAAATACATGACCTCATATAGGATACAAGGCTTGGAAGATTTGCTGAATGTTTCTGAAATTGTGTTTTTGACTCAGTCATGAATCTAAGTCAGTGAAAACAGTGGATAGAGAGTGTAATTTCTTCAGAATCACTGGAAGCTCCTGCACATCATTGGAAGGATCTTTTGAAATAGCTCTGATTACTTGTTATTTAATCCCAGTAACAGCTGGACAAAATAACAAGTAAAATGCAAAACCCAAAGATGTCCTTTAATTCTGGGGATAAAATCTCTGAAAATCCCTTGTGCACCGATTTCATAATGCTTTCCTAGTACAAATGTTGAGTGTTTTCAACACTATATGTAGAGTCTTGTTAGCTGCTTACCAACACACATGAAGCCCCAAGAAGGACACAGACACACACTGCCCCCACCAATATAAAATATAAAGTAAAATGATGAGGACTACCCTCAAAGAGTGTTCTACTTCTGGAGTAAAATGTCTCTTCCTGAAAATAACATGCAAATAGAGATCACAAAAGATAAATAATTAAATATTTATTTATTAGTATGTAATGCAGATCAAGTACCCTAAAAGGATAAAGAGTTGTAAGTTTATTTAAGGAAGACTTGTCAGGGCAATCGTGGAATAAACCGTGCACCTGTGAAACAACATACACTAGCAATTGTAAAATTCAAAATAAAGTATATGTAATGCACAACATCAAGTGCTACTGAGTTTAAAAGGGATACAGTATTGTAAAGTTGTTTGAGGACGTTCATTTACAAACTGTAGATTTCAATTGAACTGTTTATTCATTGATAGGAAGGGCCAAAAATTTGAATACTGACATTGGAAGAAATCCTTAGATGCTATAATTCTTCAGCTATTTGGAGTTAAAGTAAAACACAGAACTTGAAATTTTAACTTCCAGTGTTTGTGAATAATGGAGGTTTAGAGTGCAGGCTCTGGACTCTGACTTCTGTTAGAATCCCAGTTCTCATTATACCAGCCCAGCCACTCTGGGAGACTTACTAAAGGTCTCAATGTCTGTAAAGTGGAGATAATGCAATAGATGGAGGTGTCCATTCTGTATAAGGATTGTATCCTCTGTAGTCTGATCTCCTGGTTGGTGAGGAGAGAATGGGTCTAGGTGATCTCTAAGTTCCCAAAGACACCTCCCAGCTATTATGGTTTGTGCTTTTTCTGTCTGCCTGTGAATTTTTCTGTGGCATGCCTGTGGCTTGTGACATACTGAGTTTGTTCCCTTTGGTCAACATGGCTCTGCCAACTCCCATATTGCCTTCTTCTCTGAAAAAGGGGTTTGCCTGGGAGCCCAGTCATCCTTCAGTCCCCAGTTTGTTCAGAAATGAAATGCTGGCATGGTATGTGGAATCCCCCTGGTTCCTGAGTGCTCCCTAGGACAAGTGCAGTGCTGCCTCTCCTCTCACAGCCCAGCCTGGAGACCTTTGTTTACCTGGCATGCTCTGGGAGGTGACATCATTCTGGCAGGGGTCAGAATGATACTTGTTGATGTCCATCTCACAGGGAGGTCCCCAGTAGCCCTTGAGACACTCTGAGTGCAAGGTGCCATGTGCGTTCACCTACTTGCTTATTGGCTGCAAGACACAAGCACTGATTACTGGACCCAAGCACCAGCCAGAGTTTCCACAAATACAGACTACAGAGGAGCATGGGATGGTTACACCAGCACCAGGACTTTCATAAGCCTGCTTTCTACTTTTTCTCTCTTTTTTTGGAAGCATATTTCTTTATTTGTGCTAATAGGTTATAGATGACAGATGAATGCATTTTGACACATTATATCTGAATGGAGTGTAACTTCTCATTTGTCTGGTTGTACATGATGTAGAGTTACTGTCTTTTCTGTGTTTTCAGGCAGTGTATTGTAATTTTTGTGAAAGATCTTGAACATAGAAAATTATGTTTTTACCCTACTAACCTGTTTTTTTTTTTTTTTTTTTTTTTTTTTTGGTACCAGGGATTGAACTCAGGGGCACTCGACCACTGGGCCACATCCCCAGCCCTTTTTATTAGAGACAGGGTCTCACTGAGTTACTAAGTGCCTCCCCATTGCTGATGGCTTTGACCTCACGATCCTCCTGCCTCAGCCTCCCAAACTGCTGGGATTACAGGTGTGCACCACCGCGCCCAGCTACCTGTTTGTTTTATATGAGGTATTTTATAATCTTTTTTGAGCATTCTCAGTGCATAATGCATTGCTTCCCCAAAGCAATCCATACTGTCTAATGCAGCTTATGCATTGAACTATATATATATTTCAAATCACCTATTACTTTCCATCTATTGCTCTAAATGCTAGGGCTGTAGCAATGAACTTTAGCAACATATTGTTAGGGATGGCAAGATGACACACAAATAAATTCATGATATGCCTGTGATGCTAAGTGCTGTGGGCCAAAATAAAGCAAGTAAGGGGGAAAAGTATGTTGGAAGGTGTGATAGGTTATTTCTCTTTTCGGTGGGGTAGTTAGGAAAAACCATTTTATTAAGGTAACATTTGATCAGACATCTGAAAGGCATGAGTGAGCTGGTTCTGTTTTTCTGTGCATAGTTCCAAGTAGAAACAGCATAAGTCAAGTCTCTAGGGATCTGAGCCTAAATAAAGGATTTTTGGAAGCGATGGGGGGGAGTGTAGGAGAGATCATTCCACCAGTGTTTCATTGAAATCCCCCCAAAAGCCTGGAGCCGTTGCAGCCGGTAAATCAGAAATTTCTAGGCTTTTCAGGCAGCTCCTCCCTAACCTGGGGAGACCCAAAAAGGCTTCCTGCCAGCGAACCCTTGAGGTAGGATGGCCAATATGGGGGAGCCATGGGTAGCTGGAGGACTGGGAGTACAATGAAATAGTGGAAGGATCATTCCACCAGAGTTTCGGAGAGAAATGAAATCCCGCCCCCTTTGAAGGTAAAAAAAGCCCTGGGGGGCCCAGAATTTCATTGAAATGCCCCCCAAAACCCGGGGCCCAGACTACAGTAATCTGGGAATTTCCAGAGGGTTTCAGGCTGTTCCTGCATAACCCAGAAAGACCTAAAAAGGCTTCCAAGCAGTGAACCCTTGAAGGTATTATGACCAATTTTGTGGAGCTTTGGGGGAGTGGTGGGAGGATCATTCCACCAGTTTCATTGAAGTGCCCTGGAAAACGTGGGGCCCAGAGGCTGGTAAACTGGGGATTTTCCAGGTGGTTTCAGGCAGCTCCTTGTCTAACCCTGGGAGACCTAAAAAGGCTTCCTGCCAGCGAACCCTTGAAGTTAAAATGACCAATTTTGTGGAGCCATGGGGGAGTGGTGGGAGGTTCAATCCACCAGAGTTTATTGAAATCCCCCCCCACAAAATCCTGGGGCCCAGATACTGGTAAACTGGGAATTTCCAGGCAGTTTCAGGCATACCTGTAAATGTCTGAACTACTCAAGAGGCTGAAGCAGGAGGATCCTTTGAGAGCAGGAGTTTGAGGCTAGCCTGGGTAACATAGTGTTACGTCTTAGAAACACAAAAAATATAAAATATTTGTGTATCTCTTGCGGTATATCTTGTGATGTGGTAATGCTACTTTTAAGAACGTATAAAGAAATAGCAAAGGTTTCTTAAAATATTCTCTTGTAAGGGTAACAAATTGAAAACAAAGGAAACAAACATCTCAAAAGATAGGAAAATGGTTAAATTATGATCTATATGTTATATAGACAACTTCATTTTATTGTCTCTAACATACTACCATTTGTAGGATATATATTATTATTTCATTCATCCTAAGGAAAACATACTATCAATTGAAATTGTTATGTTATTAATTGTAAAAAAAAAAAAAAAACACCCTATTTCAGAGAAGTTAAAAGTGTGAAAATAACATTCATTTTCAGAATTCATAAACACAATAATTTGTCAGCAAATATTTATTGAACATATTCCATGAGCCAGGAACTATACAAAATAATAGTTTTTGTGAATTTTTTTTTTCTGTTGGTGGTACTGATTTGAACCCATGGCTTTGCACATGCTAGCCAAGTGCTGTACCACTGAGCTATATACCCTAGCCTGGTTTATGTGATTATTTAGTAGCATGGAAAATGTTCATGATCCATTATTTGAAAATAAAATCATATTCATTGATTTATCCAACATTTATGTTAAACATGGTAAGTGGGTCCAAGGCTAAGTGCTAGACAGTGGGAGATAGACAATGAGCCAAATTGGTTCTTTGTTTGCCTGAGGCTTTGAGTTTGAGATCCTGTTTTTGTTACAAATCAAAGTTAAATCATTATATTTGTGTATTTATGTAGAGAAACAAGACTTAGAAGATATAAAAATCTTGACAATCATGCTTGTTTGGGTTGGTTAAATTTCTTATTTTTGCATGGATGTAATTTCTGTCTTTTCCTTAGTGAATGTATTACTTTCATAATAAAAATTAAACATTATTTTAAAATACAAGGAAAAAATTTCTGATTCACATAGGAATAAACATATACATATGGGATTTATATTATACTTTGCTGTATGCTGAAAAGATTCTATATAGAGAATTTTTTTTAAAAAATATTTATTTATTTGTTTTAGTTGTACACAATGCCTTTATCTTTACATGGTGCTGAGGATGGAACCTGGGCTGCGCATGTGCTAGGCGAGTGCTCTACCACTGAGCCACAACCCCAGCCCTATATAGAGAATTTTAACATTTTGTTAATACAGTTGACTTAAAATGTACTATTATTTAATAAGCAACATATAATGATTTGTAAAGCATCAACAGTGTCTTGTGCTAGTAATTTCTAACAAGCTTAGTTTTAGGATCTATACTTGTCAAAATATTTGCTTCCAAGAGAAGCAATCAGAAAGGTGTGGTGGTGCATGCTTATAATCCCAGCTACTTGGGAGGCTGAGGCAGGAGGATTGCAAGTTTGAGGCAGAACTCTATAACTTGGTGAGACCTTGCCTCAAAATAAAAAAGGGCTGAAGATTTAGCTCAGTAGTAGAGTGCCCTTGAGTTCAATCTTCACTGAAAAAAAAAAAAAAAAATTCTGTGTCAGTTCTTTGTTGATAATTTTAAGATTATTTAAATATTCTCTTTTTCCACAGGAAGAAAAGAAATTAGGAGAGAGAAGAATAGCAGAACTTACATGCCTTACTGGACTTCTTATCCTTCGAAGAACCCAGGAAGTCATAAATAAATATCTTCCACCTAAAATAGAGAATGTTGTCTTTTGCCGACCAGGTGCACTACAGATTGAACTTTATTGAAAGCTGTTGAATTCTCAAGACTGTCAGGTTCTGTCTTCAGGGGTTGCTGGAAAATAGTCCTCATCTGATATGTCTAGGAGCTCCTAAAAACCTATGCAATCACCCCTGCCTTTTGTTCAACTCTTATAAAGGTAAGTAGTATTTGAAACGGTGTCAGGAATATCAGATGAGCTTGTATGGTATGTGAGTCCAAGAAGGCAAGTTGGGCTAATTCCTGAGCTAGCATTTATGGTTTTTTTTTTTCAAAGTTCTGCAGACTTTCCACTATGGCTGTGCTGTCGAGCTTCTCCAGCTTTCTACTTGTTCCTTGAAGCATGTCCACATTCCTGGAGCTACAGTGAGGATAAGAAGGGTTCAGGCACTGCCTTGCAGATGTGCCCCGTTCCCTTGAGGAACATTTCTTTCTTTGTTTTTTTTGTACTGGGGATTGAACTCAAGGACACTCGACCACTGGGCCACATCCCCAACCCTTTAGAGACAGGGTCTCCTGATTGCTAAGTGCCTCACCATTGCTGAGGCTGGCTTTGAACTTGCAATCCTCCTGCCTCAGCCTCCCAAGTGCTGGGAAGGGACATTTCTAATACTTTGCCTGATGTCCCTTCCTTTTTTTTTTCAATTTTTTTTTTTTGTTGAACTAACAAATGGGTGAAAGCCCTTTTTTTACCATTAAAAATAAGTGCCTCGCCATTGCTTTTTCGCGATCCTCCTGCCTCAGCCTCCCAAAATTGCTAGCCAATTATTGCAGGATATTTGGATAAAATAGCCAATTGGATATTTGGAAAATCACAAAAAGTAAAAATCATCATAAGCTTTCCAGATAGAGAAAATAACATTTTGATATTAATAATAATAATAGTAGTAGTAGTAGTAGCTAACAGTTTTTAAACAATTCATCATATACCAAAGACTTAGTGCTTTTCTAGTTTTATTTACTCTTTATGCAACTATGTGAAATAAGTTCTATTTTTGCCATCCCTCCCCCCAAAGACACACAGTCTCACTGTGTTGTCCAGGCTAGTCTCAGACTTCTGAGTTCAAGTGATCCTCCTGCCTTAGTTTCCTGAGCAGCTGAGCCTAGAGGCATATATTACCATCTGTTGTTGTTGTTGTTGTTGTTGTTTAGAGAAAATAGGGGTTCAGAGTTATGTGTATATCATATTATTCTATAAAAACTTAACTTTAATGATGTTCACTATTTTAAAATTAATTTTTACACTAACATTTTTTTGTGAACATTCTTTTTTTACAAATTTTTAGATACCTTTGACAAGTATGCAAGTGCTCTACTGCTGAGCCACAACCCCAGCCCATGATTTTTTAAAATAACTACATAGTTGGGCTTTTGGATATTTAATAAACATAAGGCAGTTTGGAGTATGGTAGGAGTTTTCTATTTTGAAATTAGATTTGGGTATTAGTCCCTACTTTACTACTTACTAGTTCTTTAAATTATCAACACATTATATAATCAAGTTACATCTGTGAGCCTTGGATTTCCTATCTGGAAAACAGAGCTAATGATAGTTGATAATGCTCTTGTGACAATTTGATAACAAATTATGGAAAAACCTAGCAGAATGCCTGGCCGTACATGTTGCACAATACCCATTAATAACCTGTTATTCTTAGATTGCACTAAAATGTTTTTCTTTTTTCTTTTCTGGTTGAACAGTAGAAGCAAAATTTGGTCAAAAAATAACCCACCAAAACAAAAACTCTGATAAGGTGCTACATTATGCTTGAACTAATTAATTATATACTTAGAAAATGGAGTGTTCTATCAGAATTCTCCAAGTTTGTCTTACAACAGATTATATTTATCTAGTTTATCATAGGACAAGTCAGCATTATGTAACTTTACAGAAGGCAGGATTATAACAATTTATTAAGTAACTTTTCAAGAAATAGATTCTATATACAGTGGTAAAAATTAAAACCTTTGGGCATGAAGCCCAGCTAAAAAAATACGCCTGTAAACTGGGAAAAATTCCTCCTTAAAAGGAAGAATTTATGATGGCCTAGAATGTACCAGTTAATTTAGAATGTATATCCTTGTATCCTTGTATGATCTTGAAGAAAGCAGCAGGGGGTTCTGGGTGTTTCTCCATTACTGCCATGTGGCCACAAATAATGGGCAGAGGATACTACAGGCTTCAAATAGAGTAGCATCATTTACAGTCTGAGACTTATTCAGAAAACCCTTTCCTCTATCAACATAACAAATAAGCATCAATATGAAAAGGGCTAAAATGAGCCTTCCACATGTGTAAGTAAACTTTAAGCAATGGTTTCTAAATATAAATGTGTTCCCAATGAAAGATTGTTTCACTCAAAGTGATGGATCTCTGTTCAGGAAATGTGAATAACTCATGTAACAATTTTATAACAGTAGCAATATCATAATGCGTAATCAAGATTATTGGGTTACAAGGAGTCAGGGAACATTTTGTTTAGCTGATAGAAGCTTGACTTGTCAGTCTCTGTGATAGAGGTGATGCATCAGGCTGAACTAGCATAAAGATATTATCCATTCATTGATTATGAATTAGTGGTATGTATTGCAATGTTCTGGGAAGCTTTTAAAGCTGTTTCTAGCCAGGTCTCAACACATAGGGACTGATTCAGAATCTCTGAAAATAGGACCCAGGCATGAGGATTTTTACAAAGCTTTCACAAGTGATTCTGATTATGCGGTCCTGGTTAAGGAAGTGTGCATTGCAATCACCTGTCTCCTTTGTATTCTGATTTAACATTCACCAGACAACCTTCTCTTAGGGGTTTGTTTTCCCCCTTTGGATCTTCTTTAATGAGATGAAATGGATAAACCAATTCTTTTCAATAGGTGTGTCTCATTTGCAGATCAGTAAATTTTCCAGAAAACATTGAATTCTAATTTATTCAATCTCTGAATTTGGTTAGCTTGAATCATTAATTCCTTAGAGCTTAAGCATATTCAGGTTTTTCAACATTAAGAGCTATGGAGTAGACCCTGGATGTGCAGTCCTTTGATGAACTCGCCAAGTTGCAGGCATTTTAGCAGACCTAATGTAAGGCAGCTTAGCAACCATCTCTTTCCCCTCATTTGTATCAACTGGTATAAATATCTTAGACTTCCAAATATTTTTAATCCAGTGAATTTATGAAGTATTGCTATGTTAGTACTTAGTTCCCAGCATCTTACACTACAGGATTCACTGCCCTTAAGATATTTCTCATACTATTCAAGAGAGAGTGAAAATATTAGGGAAGTATAATAGTTAACTGTTTAAATAAAGTCAAAGCTGAAATGTACTGGGCAGGGGAGAAAAAGACCATGACAAAAATTGAGGAAATTTGCATTGGGTCTTAAGTATTTATAGAATTGAGATAATTGGCCAAAAAATAAGAAAGCATTCCAGGCTGTGGGTTTAGATTGAAAAAGAATTTTGTTAAATGTGGGAAAACAGTTTGATATATCTGTTAAAATGTCCTGGGGGGAGTGAGGAGACCTGCCAGTTTCGGGGAATTTTAACCTAAAGACTGATTAATCATTAATAACTTAATCCCTAGTATGTATTCATATGTTAATTAGGCTGTTTGGGGTAGGTGGAATAAAATTATTTTATTTTAGTAAAATAGGGGCTGGAGGTAATTTTGTGGTAGAGTACCTGCCTCTTATGTGTGAGACTCTTGTTTAATCCCTAGAAAGCCTTTCCCCCAAAGAGACAACTATTGGTAGAGTAAACAAAAAATATTATTGTAAGAATACATTCCTCTGTTAGTTGATTGGGTAAAATTATAACTTTTTACCAAAGAAACTGACAAGATTAAGTAAACTATTATGCTTTTTGTGTTTCTGAATATCACTGGTACATGTTATATGCAGCCCACAAGAAAAGAGAACACGAAGGGAAAGGAGAAAATAAAATAGAAAAAGAAGTATTGATAATGGAAAACATCAGGGATTTGGAGAGGACAGATCTTGCACCACTTCTTGACCTTTATTTTCCTTTCCTTTCTTTCTCCACCCTCTACCCCCCATAATTGTATGTGGGAAGTAATACTGCTCTTGTAGGGTGGCAGTAGCAGCCACTAGGCAACTGCATTCGAACCACTCAGTAATTGACTCAGTAGGATGGATGCATGTTAACTTTTTTCAAAAATGACCAAATCCTGACCTATAAAGATTTCCTTAAGAATAAGCTTGGACTTTTCAGGTAGCTATTGATCTGTACTTCCCACCCTCATAATTTTAGCATTTTTGCGTCCTTTTTAAAAATAAGCCAATGTTAACAATCGTCATTCTGAATAGGAAAAAGAATGTAGCTCAACTTGTAATGAAAATAGAGAAAGGAGCCTACATGAAGGCTTGCTAAGGGTGTTCCCTGCTGATTACATCCCTCTCCAAAGCTCTTAGCAGTTATCCATGAATTTCTTCCCACTGAAAAGTAAGAGACCAGTTTGACAAACTGCCTATAAGCACTCATGGAATTTTGATTGCATTATTTCTTACTTCCCCCCTGCTTATCTTAATAAGAAAACCTTAAAAAGAACATTCTTTTTTAGGGATGTGGTCAGCTCTTGGTATTTTGTGAAGTGAGTTATAAATAACAATGTATAAGTTTTATTTAAGAAAAACTAAATGTAATATATTTGTATTTTAAAAAATCTATTGATGTTTTCTGATATATAACACAACTTATTTTTCAGTCTCCTTTAGAATTCTTTCTTCTGTCATCCCTAAAATGTTGATACACATTAGGGTTTTTTTCTTTAACCTTTTTACTCTCATCACACTTCCCGGGTGATCTCTATTTCTCATCCTTTGAACTGTCATCCTCATAATACTGACTTCATGTCTGTATCTCCAGTCCAGTACTCTCTTCTAATTTCCACATGGTTATTTCTGTTTAATTGGCATCTGAATCTATTGTGGTGTTTTTTAGGCCTTCAAGCTTCAGATAGTTGTCTAAAATTAGCTTCTTCATATTGCCATTGCAAGCCTGATCTTTTCCTCATTATCCCTTGGCTAGATGAGTGGTATCATAATGCATGCAAAACCTTGAAAGTTATTCAAGACTTACTTTTCTTTTTCACTTCCTAACATTGTCAGTTGCTAAATACTATTTGTTGTCTTTTTTTTTTTTAAATATTTTTAGTTGTAGATGGACACAATGCCTTTAATTTGTTTATTTAGTTTTATGTGGTGCTGGGGATCAAATTCAGGGCCTCACACATGCTAGGCAAGTAATGTATCACTGAGCTACAATCCCAGCCCTTGATTTATTTCTTGATCTCGTTAAACCATCTCCTTTCTGATACCAAGATTTTGATTCTTCTAATTCCTAATTTGGGTTGTGATGGTCTTTTATGAACCACTTCCCTTTTATTTTCAACCCCATTGCATACTCAACATTGCCTTTAGTTATATTTCTGAAATATGAATAGGATCATGTCACTCCTTTTCTCAAAAATTTATTCAAAGACTTTTAATTGTCTTGTAGAAATTTCTAAACTCTAGCATCTGTGTTTTGGGGGATGGGGTAGGATGGGAAAGGTGGTATCAGGGATTGAACTCAGGGGCACTTGACCACTGAGCCACATTCCCAGCCCTATTTTGTATTTTATTTAGAGACAGGGTCTCAATGAATTGCTTAGCGCCTCACTTTTGCCGAGGCTGGCTTTGAATTTGTGATCCTCCTGCCTCAGCCTCCTGAGCTGCTGGGATTATGGTTGGGTGTGCCACTGTGTCCAGCTTAAGCTCTAACATCTTTGACAAGACCAATGGCCTCTTTTCTAGTCATACCAGTCATGGGGTCCAGTCATACAGACTATCTGTGAAGCCTGTAATTTGCCCTACTTCTCACCCTGTGCCCCTTCTGTGTTGCAGGTTTCCATGCCTGGTATTATCTCTGCTTCTCATTCTGAGCCCAGCCTTAGTAACTTAGTGAGGCTCTTTCTCAAAATAAAAAATAAAAAGGGGTGAGTAAAGCATCAGTGGTAAAGTATCCCTGGGTTCAGTCCCCAGTTTAAAACAATTCTCTCTTTGATATTTGTGTTTTGTTCCCATATTGCTGTCCTAGTTAGTTCTTGTCCTTTAGTTCTTGGTCTGTATTTTCCTAATATTTAAGACAGTGTTTTAAAAGGTTTTTTTTTTTTTTTTTTTTTATTTTTTGGTACTGGGAATTGAACTCAGGGGCACTCGACCACTGGGCCACATCCCCAGCCCTTATTTTGTATTTTATTAGAGACAGGGTCTCATTGAGTTGCTAAGTGCCTCGCCATTGCTGAGGCTGGCTTTGAACTTGGGATCCTCCTGCCTCAGCCTCCCAAGTGCTGGGATTACAGGCATGTGCCACCACGCCCATCAGTGTTTTAAAATTTTTGTCCTCTAGTTCTAGGCCTATGTTTTATCAGGGTTGAGTCTGAAGGTTTATATTGTTCCTTTAAATGGACCATGTTTTCCTGTTTCTTTTTATGTTTTCAGATTGACTTTTTGTTGAAGATTGGACATTTAGAAAAACTTCTCCCAGGGTTACTTCCCCCCCCCCCCTTTAATGTTTTTCAGTACTGGGGGTTGAATCTAGGGCTTTGATTAAGCATGTTAGGCAGGTGCTCTACCACTTAGCCACACTTCCGTCCTAGGATTGATTTTAAACATATTAATTTCCCCAAGAGTTTCACCTCTGTTGCTTCTTGGGACCTTAGCTGTTTTCAATAATATCTTTCCCCAGAGGTCAATAGTTCCTTTTTTGTTTCCACAAGCCATGCCCACTGCTTCCTGTGGCTTCCCCTAGCCTGAGATCCCAGTTACTTTCAGTTCTCTGGATTTCAATTTAGGTGTCACAGAGACCAGTCCGTCAGGCAGCATTCATATAGGTTAGAACTTTGCTGCCACTCTGCTGGTTCCTATTCACAGAAGGAAGCTGGGAATTGGGCTGCCATATTCCAAAGAATCCCCCAAGCTTTGCAGCACAGGGGAAGGGATAGGGCAAGGAAAAACACCAGGAACTTTCCTACTCATTTACATGTGGTTTTGCCAGACTGGTTGTTTGGCTAGTTGCTGTGGGTCTTTTCCTGGTTTCTAGAGCTCCTTTAAAGTGAATTTAGTCAGTTTCCGGATGTTTATTTAATGTTTCTTTAGGAGAGGGTTTGGAACTTTTCAAGTCTAAATCTTGCTAACATCATTTGCCTAATTCATTTTTTACTTTACCTAATGACTTTCTTTCATGGTTGATGAGAATTTAGTGCTTTTATGTTCTCTCTTCATCTTCCATCCTTCCAAGACAGTAATACTACAACTTTTGGCCAGATTAACATTTAATATTTACATTATTGCTACTACATTGTTGTTTATTGCTCGCCAACATGATTACATTTCATTTCTTTAATAATCCCTCCCCCAAATGCTTTTTACCTGTCTTCCCATTTACTTCATTCTTTTTAACCATTATAGTGTCCCCATCCTCTTCCAGTCTTTTAAGTTATTTTGTACTTTTTAATCTTTACTCAATGAGTCCTCTGTTCTTCTGCTACAATCTGAACTGATTGTTTTCTTTTTGTGTGTGTGGTACCAAGGATTGAACTCGGGCACTCGACCACTGGGCCACACATCCCCAGCCCTTTTTTGTATTTTATTAGAGACAGGGTCTCACTGAGTTGCTAAGTGCCTCGCCATTGCTGAGGCTGGCTTTGAACTTGGGATCCTCCTGTCTCAGCCTCCCAAGTGCTGGGATTACAGGCTTGCACCACTGTGCCCTGCTGAACTGATTGTTTTCTAATCTTGTTGTTGGAATCAAGCAAGAAGTGGCAAATGGAACAAACCAAAACTTTATTTTTGGTGGGAGAAACCCAATTTTATTTTATGCTGGAGGGCCCAGAGGATATCAGCACTCCAGATTCTAAATGCCCCTTACCAGTTTTTCACAACATTTATAGGCTATCTAGTATCATACATTTTCTAGTCTAAAATGATACATGACTGTGCACAAACTTCAAAAAACAAAATAAAACAAAACAAATATGATATGCTGGAAGCCTGTTTACAAAAGCAAAGTGCTTTTGTGAAAGGGAGGTTGGCCTTTCTTGGGTGGCCTTTGCCTGGAGCCTTCACAGGGGCATTTACACTTTAAAGGAAAGTAGTTAGATCCTAGGGAAAGTCCTTTACAATCCAAAAGGTAGGAGGGTATGGTGCTAATTAGGTTCCTTGAAAACCAGCTGACTGGTAGGGGGAGGGAAGGGGAACTCTCCCTTTCCCAGGCATTAATTTTCTCAGACAGTGTCCTTAGTTTTTGTATCCAGACCTGGGTTAGTTACCCATTTCAGTCTTGTTACAGAGTTGTTTTCATGGGTCTTTTTTTTAATTCATTACCTATAAATTCCTTTTTCTTCTGTGTTCAGTCTCCTACTTTCTGTGTTTCATGTTTGCTAGAACATCCTACAGTATTTTCCTAAGAGAAGATGGGATGTAAATTTCTGACTTCTTTCAAGTTTGAAATTGTCTTTATTTTACCCTAGCACTTAACTAACAACTTGCCTGATTATAAAATTCTGGGTTGAAATAGTATTCCTTTAGAATTCTGAAAGTGTTGCTTTATATCTCTTCTAGTTTTTAGAGTTGGTTTTGAGAAAATTGATGCTTTTTAAATTTCTATTCCTTTGCATGTAATCTGTTTTAAGCTGTGAAAGCTTTGGCAACTTTTCTTCATTTGTTACACTTTGAGTTATAATTTTGATGTGCTTTAATAGGAGTCATTGTTTCATTCATTGAGCTAGGAACTATATAGTAGGTTTTTTTAATCTGAACACCCCGTGTTTGGGAAATATTCTTTCATAAAACATTTTTTTTCCTTTGGTATTTCTAGCAGTCAGTTATTGAATCTTGAATTGATTCTTTATTAAGTTTTCTCTCCTTTTGGTTATCACTTTTTTTTTTTTTGTTTGTTTGTTTGTTTGTTTTTGGTACTGGGGATTGAACTCAAGGGCACTCGACCACTGGGCCACATCCCCAGCCCTTTTTTGTATTTTATTAGAGACAGGGTCTCACTGAGTTGCTAAGTGCCTCGCCATTGCTGAGGCTGGCTTTGAACTCTTGATTCTCCTGCCTCAGCCTCCCAAGTGCTGGATTTACAGGCATGCGCCACCACTCCCGGCTTCACTTTTTCTTATTAATGTATTTCCTGGCAGATTCTCTTGTCGTCTTCCAACTCTCCTGTTAAAACTTTATTTTGGTTATCATTTTAATTTCCAAGATATTTTTCTTATTCTTGATTGTTGCTTTTAAAATTGTATCTTTTCCCCCAGTACTGGGAATCAAACATAGGGTATTGTGCTTGCTGGGCAAGTGCTGTACCCCTGAACTACATTCACAGCCTTGTATCTTCTTTTTGTGAATGTTGTATACTTTCCTTTCTTCAAATTGTCTTCTTTTTCTTTCATTGCTATTTTAGTTAGATTTCTTCTTTCTTGTTTATTGGTTTTGGTTTCTCCTTTTCATGTTAATCTCCCCTCTTAATAGCTTGTAGCCCTTGGTATCCATATTTAAGAGTTAATTGGACACAATGGGTAGGGAGGGCTTGTTGATTCATGGTATTCACTGGATAAGACACTAAACTGGCTTTTCAATTTGGGGACTACCTATCTGTGGACTCTGCCCCCTCAGTCATTCAATTTTTTCCATAGACAAGTCTTGGGCTGGGACATGAGAGGGGTACCTGGCTACTTATTGGTCTGGGAGTTGGCAGGAAAAGGGGACTTACCATCCAGTATTTAGGCTTCCGTTTTTATTTGACACAATATCCTGCCTTATACAATCCCCTGGTCTGAGCTTCTTTGGTTCATTTTCTCCAGAAAATAAACATTCTATTTGAGAAAGAAAAGTCAACTGTTCACATGGGGGCAGGGTCTAGGTTCTCTTTGCCAATGTTCTTATAACAGCTATAGCCTAAATGACTTCCTCCTGAGCTGCCTTTCCAAGATCTAAAGTGTGGGTGAACTTATATTTGTTATTGGAATCTGCCTATTAAGTTTCCCGTTCTCTGTACTAATCAGGTCACTGCATTATTCTTCCCTTTTTGTTTTCATATATAAATTTCTACTTGTTTTATCAAAGAGTACCTTTTTATTCATTTGTATATTTTGCTCATTTTCCTGCTTTTTTTAGGGTGATTGCAGAGAAATGAAGTAGGCAGAAAGGTCTTTATTCCACTATCATAAAACTGGAAGTTTAGACAATGACTTTAAAATTGAATGTGAAGAATACTTATGTTGTAATTGAATAAAGTCATTGTTGCACATTCTGTAAATATCACTAATAATATTATGGTGGTATTTTCCTTCAACTAAAAAATGTTATTGTCTTTAATTGTGTATAACAATGTTTTCTTTTTGATTACAGGGTGGTGTTGGTATCCAACTATTCACAGACCTTGAATATTTTACAAGAAGTATGCAGACATCATGGATATACTTACACAAGACTTGGTGGACAAACACCAATCTCTGAAAGGCAGCAAATTGTTGATGGCTTCAATGGTATATACTCTTCTGATTTTATTTTTTTGTTAAGTTCAAAAGCTGGTGGTATGAGACTTAATCCTATTGGAGGATCTCACTTAATTCTTTATGATATTGATTGGAATCCAGCCACTGATATCCAGGTAGGAATATTTATGATGATGTTTTCATTTAACTTGTGTGTGTGTGTGTGTGTGTGTGTGTGTGTGTGTGTGTGGTGCTGGGGATTGAACCCTTGCATGTGAGGCAAGCACTCTACCAACTGAGGTATATCCCCAGCCCTCATTTAACTTTTTAATCACAACATCCCTACAAATATGGATATTAGTGACTCTATTTTTTACAAATGAAGAATTGGAAGCTTGTAGGTCCTATAGCTTATAAGAGGCAGAACCAGGATTCAAACCCAAACCTTATATTTATACTCCCTAACTCACTTCACAGCACATTTGGGTTTTCATGATGCTTATGACCATCGGGGAAAGACAAAAAAATGTTATGAATTACTGTGATCAATTTGTGCAAGCTATGATAAGGGTATAAAATTAGCTTACTTAGAAAATGTTTTATTTTATTTTATTTTTTTAGTGAGCATTTTTTTCCCACATTTTTTATTGGTGCATCATAGTTGTATATAATGGCGGGATTTGTTCTTACATATTTGTACATGAACACAATATAACAATATAATTTGGCCAATCTCATTCCCCAGTTTTTCCTTTCCTTCCCTTTTCCTTCCCCTGGATTCCTTTCATCTACTCTGCTGATCTCCCTGTGATTTTCATGAGATTCTCTCACCTTTCTTTTCTTTTTCCTCTCTTATCTTCCACATATGAGAGAAAACATACAACCTTTGTCCTTCTGGTTTTGGCTTTTTTTTTTTTTTTTTTTTTTTTTTTTTTGTGGTGCTGGGGATTGAACCCCAGGGTCTTGTGCACGTGAGACAAGCACTCTACCAGCCCCTGAGTTTGGCTTATTTTGTCTAACATAATGGTCTCAAGTTCCATCCATTTTCCTGCCAATGACATAATTTCATTTCTCTTTATGACTGAATAAAACTTCATCGTGTATATATACCACATTTTCTTCATCCATTCATTCACAGATGGATACATAGGCCAGTTCCTTCTTTAATATATAACATGTTTTCATGCATTTTGAGTTTTCTACTTATAGACCTGTATTTAAGTTGGTATATGCATTAGGGAATCCCAAGACAACCATCAGGTTTACTAATTCACTGGAAGGACTCCCAGAACTGAGAAAAGCAGCTATACTCACAGTTAGTTATGTTAATGTAAAGGACACTAAAATCCCCAAAGGAAAAAGGTGCATATGCAGAGTCCAAGAGGGACTAGGCACAAGCTTCCATTTGTCCCTTCCAGCAGAGTTATATGGACAATTCTTCATTCCTTCAGCATTAATAAGCGATGACATATATGAAGTATCCAGGAAAAGTTCACCCAAGCTTTGGTGTTCAGAAGTTTTGTTTGGGTCAGCCTTGTAGGCAGGGAGCACATGCGTGACTAACCTTCTTTGCTTAGACTTGGCCTTTCCACAGGGGTATCTAT
The DNA here is from genome assembly GCA_025594165.1 of Tamias sibiricus. Taxonomy (NCBI): domain Eukaryota; kingdom Metazoa; phylum Chordata; class Mammalia; order Rodentia; family Sciuridae; genus Tamias; species Tamias sibiricus. The sequence goes on along the minus strand of CM046658.1, from coordinate 120,350,953 downwards.
TAGGACAAATGACGCACACATGATGAAGGCGGGAGACTGGAGGCAAACCTTGGGTCAGCAGGCTTTTCTTTATTCAGTATTTAGTGGAGGAGTCAAATGGTAGAAGCCTGATGTGGCTCATTTTCAGGCCAGAAAATGGCAGCCAGCTGAAGCAAGGGTCTGGTTATATAGGCTTTGTTTAGGGTGGGACAGGGACAGGAATGTGAATAGGGAATACCCTGGGGCTTATTGTATTGGTGTCAGGTGACCCATGGGGGCAGAGGTTGTGGGGTGCCACTCAGGTGGAGTTCCTTTTGTGTTCCTTCCCTGTGGCTGAGGCCTGGGATTTTGAATGACAAAAACTTCAATTTTACCAGAGACCAGGCAGTGTGGAAACAGGCAGATAGGGGAAGTGTCCTTGGACTTATTTTCCATATCCTTAAGTATCACTAAAAAAAAAGTCATCTTAATAATTATAATTGATGGTATCAAATTGCAAATATTTGTTGGCAGATGACCATTTAATGGAATGAACTGATGGTGTGAAAGATGTTTAAAAAATTAGATTTATATCACTGTTTATGTTCCCTAAAATTCATACATTGAGGTGCTAACCCCCAGTGTGATATTGGGAGGTTGCTCCTTTAGGAGGGCAGAACTCTCCATGAGTTGGTGCCCTTAAAAGAAGTCTTGAGAACATGCTTCCTTTCCCTGCTCTCTGTTCTGTGCCTTGTAAGGATACAAGATGGCCATCAGTAAAACAGGAAGAATGCCCTCACCAGATACCAATTCTGCTGACACCTGTATCCTGGACTCCCCAGCTTCCAGAACTGTGAGAAATAAATTTATCTTGTTTAATCACTAAGGTTATGGTGATCTATTATAGCACCCTAAACTAAGATAAGCACATTTTAAAAATAGGCCATGCCCAAAAGAATTGCCATTTGTTCTAATGCTTTTATTTAATGTTTATTTCAGAATAATTTTAGATGTATAGAATGTGCTTATTTTTAATGCCTCTTGGGCATTGTGCTGTAGTTTGGGTGTGAAATATCTCTCAAAGACCTAGGTGTTACAGGTTTGGTCTCCATGATGGCATTATCAGGAGATGGTAGAATCTATAAGGGGTGGGACCTAGTGGGAGGACTTTGGGTCTTTGACAGTGTGCTCTTGAAGGGGATAGTGGAACCCTAGTCCCTCTCTCTCCCTGCTTCCACACTTTCTAGCCATGAGATGAATCTTTTTTTTTTTTTTTTTTCGTTTTAGTTGTATACCATGCCTTCATTTTTACATGGTACTGAGGATCAAACCCAGGCCGCGCACATGCTAGGCGAGCACTCTACCGCTGAGCCACAACCCCAGCCCCAAGACATGAATAAATTTTGATCCATGGCCGCCAAAGAATATGCCAACCACTATATTTTCTGGCAACGCTCTAGGACGTCTATGTGCAACCAACATTCTTACCCGTCATCGGATAATCAAGGCTGTGCCCTTGACTCCTGTCTTAGGTTGATATGTCGGCCACATGAGACTGTCCCGTGCGACTGTGCCTGTCTTAGGTTGTCCCCCTCTGGGGATCTTACCCGTCATTGGCTAACCAGCCATCCAATGGAGCCCTTTAGGATCGACTGTGTATGATGACTAACAGCCGTCCAATTGTGAGGAGATGTTGCGGCTTTAAGGCAACAAGCCTTTTGGTGACGAGCCAAATTGTA
>CM046658.1:112898244-112929065 GCA_025594165.1 Tamias sibiricus | reverse complement strand
AAGAATATGAATGAATTTTGTATGCTCATGGTTTCTACTTTAACTCCCATTAACTTCCTAACTATAGGAATTACCTTTTTTTTTGTACTTAAAATATACAACTTACCGTGAAAATAATTTTATATAGGTTGTTCTTTATTTATGTCACCAAAACACACCATTCAAACATAACTGCCAAGCTTTCCATATAAATTCCAGTTTATTAAACCTAATGGAGATTTTTATTGTTTTGGTTTTTTGGTACTGGGATTGAACCCAGGGTCCCTTACTACTGAGCCACATCCCCAGTCCTTTTTCTATTTTGAGATTCTCACTAAGTGGCTTAGGACTTCACTAAATTGCTGAGGATGGCTTTGAATTTGTGATCCTTCTGCCTCAGCCACTGTGCCTGGCCAGATTTTTTTTTTATACCTTTATTTTATTTATTTATTTTTATGTGGTGTTGAGGATCGAACCCAGGGGGGGGGGGGGGGGAGCCTCATACATATGAGGCAAGCACTCTACCAGTGAGCTACAATCCCAGCCCCCAGTGAGATTTTTAGAAATATTATTTCAGCCGGGCGCGGTGTCGCACACCCTGTAATCTTAGCACTTGGGAGGCTGAGGCAGGAGGAATCCCGAGTTCAAAGCCAGCCTCAGCAATGGTGAGGCACTTAGCAACTCAGTGAGACCCTGTCTCTAATAAATTTTTAAAAAGGGGGGGGGGGTGCTGGGGATGTGGCCCAGTGGTCGAGTGCCCCTGAGTTCAATCCCCGATACCAAAAAAAAAAAAAAAAAAAAAAAATCTTTTTTTTTACTTCTTTGCGGCCTTTGGCACATAATCTGTCTCAGAATTTCTTCTTTGTAGTCAGTGGTACATGCCTGTAATCCCAGTGGTTTAGGTTAAGGTAGGAGGACTCCCAAGTTCAAAGCCAGCCTCAACAATTTATCAAGACCCTAAAGCAACTTGGTGAGACCCTGTCTGTAAATAAATTACCAAAAGGGGGGTGGGGGGTTGGGGTTGTATGTGGCTTAGTGGTTAAGCGACCCTGGGTTCAATCCATGGTACCAAAAAAAAAAAAAAGAAAGAAAGAATTTCTCCTTTGGCTTATGTTATAACACTCTCCTGGTTTTCCTCTTACCTCTCTGGTTCCTCCTCCACAATCAAACATAATAGGCAATCTGACTGTGATCATCCTCTTTCAAATGGTTTTGCTCCCAGGGTTCTCTTCTCTATTTACTCATAGAATAATGTTTTAAACTTTAAGTCAGAAAGTATGTTCCATTTCCTGGTTATGTCACTTACTAACTTTGGAGTCTTATACATTTACTCTTCTATATGTCACTTTCTTTCTTTTGCAGAATGCCAACTTCACAGGGTTGTTTCATAATAAATAGATGGAACAGTGTACATAAAGCATTTACGACAGGGCTTCTTAGCACCAGAATACAAAATGCTTTCAGCATAATCATCCACTTCTACAGCTTTAACTAAAACCACCTATGACTCCCATATCCTTAGATACCAAGCCTGGATTTCCCTCTCCATTCAATGTACATTCATTCTACTTCCAAGTCTCTGAGGCTCCCTGAACGTGATTTTTCAGTATTTTATTATCTTCCTCTTCTTCAATCTGTTAATGCTCTGATACTTTTTTTTTTTACTCCTCTTCCTCCCTCCTTTCATCCTTTAATAACTCTCCAACTCTAGCCAATTTTGTTTCCAATATTTCTCAAATAGATGTCCTCTTCTCCCCTTCTTCCTAGTACTGCTCTTTGCTGAGCTTCATCATTTTTTATCTAGATTAGTAATACAACAGCTTCCTAACAGGTTGTCTTACCTCTAAGACTTGATGCCCTCAAACTTATTTCCTATATTGTTGTTAAACTTATCTTCTTTTTTTTTTTTTTTTTTTGTGGTACCGGGGATTGAACTCAGGGGCACTTGACCACTGGGCCACATCCACAGCCCTTTTTTTTGTATTTTATTAGAGACAGGGTCTCACTGATATGCTAAGTGCCTCGCCATTGCTGAGGCTGGCTTTGAACTCGCGATCCTCCTGCCTCAGCCTCCCAAAGTGCTGGGATTACAGGCGTGCGCCACCGCGCCCCGGCTATTAAACTTATCTTCTAATAAGGAAACATTAACCAATTATTCCTCATATCAAATCTGTCAATGAGTTCCCACTGTTTATTGGAAACAGCAGGAATACCCGACCCCTCCTTTCAAGATCTATTATCTTCTCGCCGGGGCTCGGTGGCGCACGCCTGTAATCCCAGCACTTTGGGAGGCTGAGGCAGGAGGATCGCGAGTTCAAAGCCAGCCTCAGCAATGGCGAGGCACTTAGTAACTCAGTGAGACCCTGCTTCTAATAAAATACAAAAAAAAAAAAAAAAGGCTGGGGATGTGGCCCAGTGGTCAAGTGCCCCTGAGTTCAATCCCCGGTACCAAAAAAAAAAAAAAAAAAAAAAAAAATCTATATCTTCTCTTCTCTTCCAGTTTCATTGCTTCCCCTTCAAATTCAAAATTTCTTCTTTGATGTAATGAATTACTCAAAGTTCCCAGAAATCCTGCTATTTCCCTCCTCACCTCTTTCCTCACAATTTCTTTTTTTATGATAATCCATTCTGAATAACTGTTTGTCATTTCTAGTCATCTATAGGAAAACATCAAAAATTTTAAAATTGGTCCATGTCAGATTCTGACTGCCCCCAACTTAATCACTACAACTCCCCAAAGACATCACAAACTATTTATAAACTACTCTCCCCAATGCCAATCTTCTACATTACAGCACTACAGAAATTAAGGAAGAATAAGAGAAGTTAGCAAGCTCAGGTAGTTTGAGAAGATGCCTAAAAGGTTGTGGAAAATGAGAAGGTCCATCTTTATTGCTTTTCAAATCTGTTTTGCAACCTGTTTCTTGCTTACCTGCTGATTCTCAACTGCAGTCACCCCCTTACAGCTCTATCATAGTGAAATACACCTTGTTCTCATCTCCAAACTCCATTGTCCTTCCTTTGTCTTGCTGTTTTGATAATCTAATTCTTTTTCTAACATCTTATATGAAGCATCCCCTGACTCCGCAAGACTATGCCTTTTAGTGCATTCTGTATTTATACCTATCACAGCATTTACTATACTATGATGTACTTGTCCATATCTCCATTAGATTACAAACTCCCTCAAGGCTGGGATTCTGTCGTGTTTATTGCCACATCCTCAATAACTGAGTCAGTATCTGGTGGGTACCCAATTAATAGTAACTAAATGTTTAATAGGCAGAAAAGAAGGGCAAGCGTATCCCAGAGAGAACAAGTCATAAGCAAAGGAGTTTAGCAGGACTGTACAATGTGTCTTTTGTCTCTGAGGAGACAGAGATTTAGACTAGAATTTTAAAATGTATTTCACAAATATATATATATATATATATATATATACTACTTTTATATGCCTAGAACTGTTCTAAAGATGACACAAATATTAACTGATAGTCTCAAAACAATACTCGGAAGTTGATGCTATTAACATTCCCCAGCCCCTTTTTGGTGTGCTGGAAATTGAACCCATGGTCTATGTGCAAATGAGACTAGCACTCTACCAACTAGGCTATATCCCCAGCTCAATATTTAATCTCTTTAATTGATGGAAATTAAGTAAAATGGCCAAAGCCACAGCTATTAAATGGTGTAGCTGGGATTCAAATCCAAATGGTTTGGTCTCCAGAGTCCATCTCATGCTCTTAACAACTATCTATTTATATTTTTCTGTCTTACTAGGAAGATTTGCATGGAAAAACAGTAAGGAATAGGCAAAGACGATAAATTCTGGTAAGACTTTAGGACCACACTAAAAAATTTTACTGTTTATTCTGTGGCCAACAGAAGTTGAATATGAAGGTCATGAAAAGCTTTTATAGAGGAGAAAATTTTAGAAAAAGCAGCAATTGAGCTGGGTACAGTGGAGCACGCCTGTAATGCCAGTGGCTCAGTGGTTAAGCGCCCCTGGGTTCAATCCTTGGAATCAAAACAAAACAACCAGCAATTGATTTCAGCATTAGAAATAATTTTAAAAGCTAATAACACCATAAGAAAGCAACCACACAAATCCAGAAGGTGAAATATTCTACAGGACAACTGGCCTAGACTCACTACACAAATTAGTGACATAAAATGTACTGGACAGATTAAGAGAGATCAAGAGATGAAGTACTCAGATATAATTAGAGTTTCAACCAATTGTTCAATTACATTTTTTAGATCAACTGAAGAAATTATATATGTGGTCTGGATTAGATAAAATGAAAAATTTAATGAAATGTAAATGAATCTCAAACATTAACTGAAAAAGAAAAAATATAGTAATTTATGATGGGCACAGTTGCACATTTGTAATAGAAGCAACTCAGAAGGTTGAGGCAGGAGGATCAGAGCTCAAGGCCACTCTTCGAAATCTCAATTAAAAGCGGGTAGGGGGTGGGGTATAGCTCAGTGATAGAGTGCTTCTGGGTTAAGTACTCAGTGCCACAAAAAACAAACTTCAACAAAACAAAACAAAAAACAGTTCTTTATGGGCTGGGGTTGTGGCTTAGCGGTAGAGCCCTCGCCTAGCACGGGCGGGCCCGGGGTTCGATCCTCAGCACCACGTAAACATAAAATGCTTGCATTGTGTACAACTAAAGCAAATAAATAAATATTAAAAAAAAAAAAAAAGTTCATTATAGTGAACTCATTTCAGAAAAAATTACCCCTGTATCTTTATTTATTTATTTATTTATTTTTTGGTACCGGGGATTGAACTCAGGGGCACTCGGCCACTGGGCCACATCCCCAGCCCTTTTCTGTATTTTTTTTTTTTTTTTAGTGACAGGGACTCACTGAGTTGCTAAGTGCCTCGCCCTTGCTGAGGCTGGTTTTGAACTGGTGATCCTCCTGCCTCAGCCTACCAAAGTGCTGGGATTACAGGTGTGCGCCACCATGCCCGGCCTATTTTTTTTTTTTTTTTTAAATATTTATTTATTTGCTTTAGTTGTACACAATGCATTGCATTTATGTTTTACGTGGGTGCTGAGGATCGAACCCGGGCCGCACACGTGCGAGGCGAGCGCTCTGCCGCTGAGCCACAACCCCAGCCCCCGGCCTATTTTTATGTAGTGCTGAGGATCGAGCCCAGTTCCTCACACATGCTAGGCAATGTGTTCTACCACTGAGCCACACCCCAGCCCTGTAGTTTTCTTTTTTGCTTGCTTGTATTCAAAATTTTCTATAATATATATTTGCTGCTTCCATAATAAAAGGTTATTAAATAAATACAATCATCTTTTCCCTGAAAATCTGACTGATTTTCTTGAGGTAATTTATTTTTCCACCCTGAATCTTGCTTATATACTATTGCAGATTCAAATATCCAACTGCTCATGAAACAGTAATTCTCTTGGATGTCAACAGATAGCATATCCAAAAATGACCTTCTGATCTCCTCTTCGAAACTGTTTCCTCCTATATTCTTCTCCGTTTCAGTAAATTTTGTTCTGGTGGCTTCAGCCAAAAATCTTGAGTCATCCCAGTCTCCTTACTCAACACTCAATATCCAAACTATCAGCAGATCTCACTAATGCTGCTGGGTGCGGTAGCACATGCCTGTAATCCCAGCAGCTCTGGAGGCTGAGACAGAGGATCACAAGTTCAAAGCCAGCCTCAGAAACAGTGAGGCACTAAGCAACTCTGTGAAACCCTGTCCCTAAATAAAATACAAGATATGGCTGGGGATGTGGCTCAGTGGTTGAGTTCAATCCCCAGTAACCCCCCCCACCAAAAAAAGAATATAGGAAGCCGGGCGCGGTCGCGCACGCCTGTAATCCCAGCACTTTGGGAGGCTGAGGCAGGAGGATCGCGAGTTCAAAGCCAGCCTCAGCAATGGGGAAGCACTTAGCAACTCAGTGAGACCCTGTCTCTAAATAAAATACAAAAAGGTCTGGGGATGTGACCCAGTGGTCAAGTGCCCCTGAGTTCAATCCCCGGTACCACAAAAAAAAAAAAAAAAGAATATAGGAACCCTGCTGGGTGCAATGGCTCACACCTATAATCCCACCAACTCAGAAGGCTGAGGCATGAGGATCTTAAGTGTCAGGCCAGCTTCAGCAAATTCATGAGACTCTGTCTTAAAAAACAAAAAGAAGGGTCTGGGGTTGTGACTCAGCTGTAGAGCGCTTGCCTAGCATGTGCACCAAAAAAAGGGCTGGGGATGTGGCCCAGTGGTTGAGTGCCTCTGAGTTCAATCCCTGGTACCAAAAAAAAAAAAAAAAAAAAAAAATTTAGACTTCAGTCCAGGCATGGTGGCACATGTCTGTAATCCCAGCACCTTGGGAGGCTGAAGCAGGAGGATCACGGGTTCAAAGCCAGCCTCAGGAACAGTCAGGTGCTAAGCAACTTGATGAGACCCTGTTTCTAAATAAAATACAAAACAGGGTTGGGGAGTGGTGAGTGCCCCCGCCCACTTCCAAATATAGACTTCAACTAACTACACACCATTACTATAGTAGCCTTCTAAGTAGCCTCACTGTTTCTCTTTACCCCCACTTTAGTCTAATTGAAACTCAGGAGAGTATGATCCTTTAAAAATATAAATCTGATCATATAATTCCACTGCTTAAATTTTTTCAATAATGGTTCACCCTTAGAATAGTAAAGATCAAAGTCTCTGCAATGACCTGTTAAGTACTAAAGAATTTGTCCCTGTCTTATCTTTTAATTTCCTCACCACCACCACTCATTCCTTTCCAGCTGCACTGGCCACCTTGCTGTCCCTGAAGGCCTACAACACACATGGTGAGCTCCTGCTTCAAGGTCCTTTAAGCTTGCTGCTCCCTCCCCCTAGAACATTCTTTCCCCACATTTCTCATGGTTCACCCTCCTCTCCTCACCTTTAAAATCTTTGGTTCAAATGGTACTTTTCTCAGTAGGTCCCTACCTAAGGATTTTATTTAAAACTGCAACATCAAACCAACAATATGCCTATCATCCTTCCTTGCATCACTTTTAAAACTTGTTATTTTTAAAGAATTCCAAACTTTAAAAGTATTACAAGAATATTGTGGGGGTCAGCAGTAGAGCGCTTTTCTCACATATGTGAGGCCCTGGGTTCGATCCTCAGCACCACATAAAATAAAATAAAGGTATTAAAAAAAATTGCATAGACCTCTTGTATACCTTTCAACCAGGTTCCCATTATTGACATTTTACTGTATTTCTTTCTCTTTCCCTCCCTCTCTCCTTCTTCCTCTCCCCCTCACTCTTTCCAGTAGTAGAGATTGAACCCAGGAATGCTTAACCACTAAGTCACATCCCCAGCACCCCCCCTTTTTGGTACCGGGGATTGAACTCAGGGGCACTTGACCACTGGGCCACATCCCCAGCCCTTTTTTGAATTTTATTTAGAGACAGGGTCTCACTGAGTTGCTACGTGCCTCACCATTGCTGAGGCTGGCCTTGAACTCATGATCCTCCTGCCTCAGCCTCCCAAGTGCTGGGATTACAGGCATGTGCCACCCACGCCCAGCTTCCAGGCCTTTTAATTTATTATTATTTTTTATTTTAAATTTTGAGACAGGGTCTCACTAAGTTGCTTAGGGTCTTGGTAAATTGTTGAGGCTGTCCTCAAACTTGCAATCCTCCTGCCTCAGCCTTCCAAATTGCTGGGATTACAGGCAAACATCACTTTCTCTCAATATATACACATAAAGTCAATTAGTTGCTTTGTAGAGAATTAGCAAGAGAAGATTATCTGAAAAAGCATAAAGGCAGTAGAAAGAAAATGTGAGCATCACACTGCTCTACCACTATATGAGTATGATCATATATTGTTCAAACTGGCACACTCTGAGACCTTATCTCTAATAAAAAATAAAAAGGACTGAGAATATAACTCAATGGTAAAATGTTCTAGGGTTTAATTCCCAGTACCTTAAAAAAAAGAGAGAGAGAGAGAGAGAAGAAAAAAGAAAGAGCCATATCTAAATTAAAATTTCAAAAGTAGTGTGTTAACATTCATAAGGCTACCGAATTCCTAATTTACCACTCAAGAATATCTATAAGGGAATGAGACTGTAGTAGCTCAGTGGTAGAGCACACATGTGTGAGGCCCGGGGTTCAAGCCCCAGCAACAAAAAAATAATAACAAAAAAGCATCTATTAAACATTGTACAATTATTAGAAATCTCCTAAATCTGCTGGGAGAAGTGGCATACCCCTGTAATCCCAGCGGCACAGGAGGCTGAGGCAGGAAGATCACGAGTTCACAGCCAGCCTCAGCTATTTAGCAACTCAGAACCTGTCTCTAAATAAAATACAAAAAAAGGGCTAAGGAGCCGGTCATGGTGACACACACCACCAATCCCAGCAGCTTAGAAGGCTGAGGCCCTAAGCAACTTGATGAGACCCTGTCACTAATAAAATATAAAAAAAAGAGCTGGGGATGTGGCTCAGTGGTTAAGTGTCCCCTGAGAGAGAGAGAGAGAGAGAAAGAAAGAAAGAAAGAAAGAAAGAAAGAAAGAAAAAAGAAAGAAAGAAAGAAAGAAATCTCCTAAATCTAATTTCCCAAAACCTAAACAGAAAACTGTCTGGTATTATCAATGTTCTAGAATAGCCCAATAAAATTAGAAACCTAAATGTCCACTAATAGGGCAGTTGCTTTATTCAACTTACAAAATAATTTTTTTAAAAGCATTTATTTATTTACTTTAGTTGTACACAATCAGTTTTACTTATGTTTACGTGGTGCTGAGGATCGAACCCGTGCCGTGCACATGGAAGGCAAGCGCTCTGCCACTGAGCCACCTCCCCAGCCCCACAAAATAATTTTAACTATTTTCAAACAGAAAACCTTCTGCAGAAAACATAAAAATGGTTTGTAAAGAAAAACATGCCGGGTGCGGTGGCGCACACCTGTAATCCCAGCACTTGGGAAGCTGAGGCAGGAGGATCCCAAGTTCAAAGCCAGCCTCAGTAATGGGCAGGCACTTGACAACTCAGTGAGACCCTGTCTCTAATAAAATACAAAAAAAGGACTGAGGATGTGGCCCAGTGGTCGAGTGCCCCTGAGTTCAATCCCTGGTATCAAAAAAAAAAAAAAAAAAAAAGAAAAGAAAAAAGAAAACCGGTGCCAGGCATGATGGCGCACGCCTATAATCCCAGTAGTTTGTGTGGCTGAGACAGGAAGGTCTCAAATTCAAAGACAGTCTTAGCAACTCTGCAAAACCCTGAGCAACTTGGCAAGACCCTGTCTCAAAATAAAAAATAAAGAGGAGTGGGATGTGGCTTAGTGATTAAGTGCCTCTCATTCAATTCCTGGTACCAAAGCCAAAACCAACAAAAAAACTAACTGGTGCCTGACATGGTGGTGCATGACTTTCGTCCTAGTGAGCCAGGAGGATCACATATTCAAAGCTACCCTCACCAATTTACCTAGGCCCTAAGCAACATAGTGAGACCTTGGTACAAAATACAAAAATAAAAAAGGCCTAAGGGAGGAGGATCGAAAAATTCAAAGCCAGCCTCCACAATTAGTGAGGCCCTAAACAACTTAGCAAGATCCTGCCTCAAAATAAAAAATAAAGGGGCTGGGGTTGTGGCTCAGAGGTAGAGGGCTCGCCTTGCATGTGTGAGGCATTGGGTTCGATCCTCAGCACACACATAAAAATGAAATAAAGCCGGGCGCGGCGGCGCACGCCTGTAATCCCAGCACTTTGGGAGGCTGAGGCAGGAGGATCGAGAGTTCAAAGCCAGCCTCAGCAATGGCAAGGCACTTAGCAACTCAGTGAGACCCTGTCTCTAATAAAATACAAAAAAGGGCTGGGGATGTGGCCCCAGTGGTCTAGTGCCGCTGAGTTCAATCCCCGGTACCAAAAAAAAAAAAAAAAGAAATAAAAATACTGTGGTTCCACCTACAACTAAAAAAATATATATATATTAAAAAATAAAAATAAATAAAAAAGGGTTGTGGCTGTGGCTCAGTGGTTAAGTGCCCCTGGGTTCAATCCCTGGTACCAAAAATAAAAAAAGTAAAATAAAAAGCAAACTGATTAATGGCTCCCTAATATTGCAGTGACTCTAACTTGAAAATAAACCTCCCTTAATTACATAATTCAGTACAGCTATCTTCCCATGTCTTATCTTCCATTTTCATTCAAATATTTGGAACAGACAAATGACTACAATGGAAAGATATGACTCAACTTTCTCATCTACCATCCACTATTTTAACAAATAGTTATTTAATACTGAATTTATGTGTGGGAAGATAGATATCATTGTGGCACAGACAACATAATTTGGTTAGATTTCATTCCCCAGTACCTCCCCATACCCTCCCTCTACTCTATTGGCCTTCCTCCTATTTTCATGAGAATCTTCCCCCGTTTTTTAATATGCCTTTGCCCCATTCCTGTCTAGCTTGTACATATGGGAGAAAACATTAGGCCCCTGACATTCTGACTCTGGTTTATTTCATTTAGCATTATGTTCTCTCCAATTCCATACATTTACCTGCAAATAACATAGTTACATTCGTCTTGATGGCTAAATAAAACTTCATTGCATATATACATCACATTTTCTATATCCATTCATCTATTGAGGAATACCTAGACTGGTTCCATATCTTGGTTACTATGAACTGGGGATGCACAAATGGCTATACAATGGCATGCATGTCTTTACTATAGTATGCTAATTTTAGATCCTTTGGATAAATACCAAGGAGTGAGACAGTTGGTTCATATGGTGGCTCCAGTCTTATTCTTTTTTGAGGAATCACCATAATGCTTTCCAACGTGGTTGAACTAATTTGCAATTTCTACCAACAATGTCTAAGTGTTCCTTTCTCCCCACATCCTTGCTATCAATTATTGTCCTTTTTAGTCTTTTTTAAAAATAGTTTTTAATTGTAGATGGACACAAAATCTTTTTTTTTTTTTTTGGTACTGGGGATTGACCTCAGGGGCACTCGACCACTGGGCCACATCCCCAGCCCTCTTTTGTATTTTATTAGAGACAGGGTCTCACTGAGTTTGCTAAGTGTCTGGCCATTGCTGAGGCTGGCTTTGAACACGCAATCCTCCTGCCTCAGCCTCCCCAAGTGCTGGGATTACAGGCGTGCGCCACCACGCCTGGCTGGACAAAAAATTCTTTCTTTATAAAATTTTTTTATGTGGTGCTGAGGATCAAACACCAGTGCCTCACACATGCAAGACAAGCACTCTACCATTGAGCTACAGCCCCAGCCCTGTTCTTTGTATTCTTGATAACTGCCATGAAATCTCTCGTGTAGTTTCAATTTACTTTTCCCTGATTGCTACAGATCTTGAACATTTTTTCAGTTATTTATTGGCCAATTTGTCTGTTTTTGAGCTTCATAAAAGTGGCCTTTTTGGTCATTTTCCCACTCAATGTTGTTCCTAAAAGAAATCTACCTTGTTAGGTATAATTGTTTTTTTAATACTTATTTATTTATTTTTGTACACAATGCCTTTATTTTAACGTGGTGCTGAGGATCAAACCCGGGCAGCACACGAGCTAGGCAAGCGCTCCACCACTGAGCCACAACCCCAGCCCCATGTTAGGTATAATTTGATACACTTAATTCTCTGCAGTAAATTATTTCATTGTGAATAATATCACAATCTTAACCAATCAACCGTTAATGGACTTTTGGGTTATTTTCTACAACTTCCAATAATAAACAATGGCTGCTATGAATATTTTTATATCTGTATCCTAGGGCATAAGTTTCAAGAATGAAATTGCTGAGATTTACAGATTATGCAAATGTTTGGCCAATTTGTTTCCCTTTAAAAACCCTACTAAAAGTACTTTAAGGGGCTGGGGTTGTGGCTCAGTGGTACAGCGCTTGCCTAGCACATGCCTAGCACATGCAATGCCCTGGGTTCCATCATCAGCACCACAATAAAAATAAATAAAAGTACTGTGTCTAACTACAACTGGAAAAATAAATATTTTTAAAAGTACTTTAGAGCCGGGGCGCGGTGGCGCACGCCTGTAATCCCAGCACTTTGGGAGGCTGAGGCAGGAGGATCACGAGTTCAAAGCCAGCCATCAGCAATGGCGAGGCACTTAGCAACTCAGTGAGACCCTGTCTCTAAATAAAATACAAAAAAGGGCTGGGGATGTGACCCAGTGGTCAAGTGCCCCTGAGTTCAATCCCCGGTACCCACAAAAAAAAAAAAAAAAGAAAGAAAGAAAAAGAAAAGAAATATTTCTGTCAAGAACTGTTGTTGTTGAGGGTTGCTGGGTTGTGACCTCAGCGGTAGAGTGCTCGCCTAGTACGTGTGCTGCCCAGGTTCAATCCTCAGCACCATGTAAAAAAAAATTTTAAAACAATTAAGGCATTGTGTACAACTAAAATAAATAAATAAATTAAAAACAACAACAACACATTGAAAGTCAGGCCTGGTGTCACTCTTTTAATCACAGCTACTTAAGAACGCTGATACAGGAGGATAGCAAGTATGAGGCCATCTTGGGCAATTTTTAGCAAGACCCTGTCGCAAGATAAAAAGTTTTAGCTGGGCACAGTGGTGCATGCCTGTAATCCCAATGGCTCAGAAGACTGAGGCAGGAAGATCTCATGTTTGAAGCCAGGGCTGGGGTTGTGGCTCAGCAGAAGAGTGCTCGCCTAGCACGTGGATGGCCCGGTTCGATTCTCAGCACCACGTAAAAATAAAGGCATTGTGTACAATTAAAACAAATTAAAAAAAAAAAAAAAGTTTGAAGCCAGCTTCAGCAATATAGTGAGGCCCTGAGCAACTCAGCAAGACCCTGACTCAAAACATAAAAACAATAGGGACATTGCTCAGTGGTTAAGCGCCCCTGGGTTCAATGCCTAGTACCAAATAAACAAATAAAGAGATAAAATTTTTTAAAAGGGGCTGGGGAGGTAACTCAGTGGTAGAGCACCCCTGGGTTCATTTCCCAATACTGCAAAAATTAATTAATTAATCAATAAAAGGACTAGGGATGTACTTTAGCAGTAGAGCTTAGTATCAAAAAAGGAAAGAACAGAGCCGAGCGTGGTGGCGCACGCCTGTTATCCCAGCACTTGGGAGGCTGAGGCAGGAGGATCAGAGTTCAAAGCCAGCCTCAGCAATGGCGAGGCACTTAGCAACTCAGTGAGACCCTGTCTCTAAATAAAATACAAAAAAGGGCTGGGGATGTGGCCCAGTGGTCGAGTGCCCCTGAGTTCAATCCCCGGTACCACAAAAAAAAAAAAAAAAAAAAAAAAAAAAAAAAAAAAAAAGGGCTGGGGATGTGGCTCAGTGGTCGAGTGCCACTGAGTTCAATTCCCAGTACCAAAAAAAAAAAAAAAAAAAAAGAACAGAACAAAATACCACAACTGTAACACTAGGCACCACCCCATTACCTCACAAGAGACAGATAATTTTCAGGCCATTTCACTACTATTGATACAAAGTTTTCTCTTCATTGTGAAGGTATAGTTTCCCCTTTATAAATTCACAAAGCAATCAGTAGCCTAAAATTTTATTTACAGACAGGGTCTCACTGAGTTTCTTAGTGCCTCACTTTTGCTGAAGCTGGCTTTGGACATACGATCCTCCCGTGTCAGCCTCTAGAGCCACTGGAATTACAGTTGTGAGCCACCCACGCACGGCTTTATTTTGTATTTTGACACAAGGTCTCACTAAGTTGCTGAGGCTGGTTTTGAACTTGTGATCTTCCTGCCTCAACCTCTGGAGTCACTGCAATTATAGGCGTTGTCTTTTTAGTCAGTAAGATTCTTTTTGTACCAGTTTTTACATCCTTTTAATATATGATCTCATTTATTTTTGAGCACCTTCCTAGCTTTCTGGCCCAAAATGCTTCAAGGGCCTAGCATTTTCTTCACAGAAAGATTTTTTTTTTAAATTTATTTATTTGCTTTAGTTGTACACAATGTGTCCATTTCTACGTGGTGCTGAGGATCGAACCCGGGCCGCACACGTGCTAGGCGAGCGCTCCACCGCTGAGCCACAACCCCAGCCCTTCACAGAAAGATTTTATAAACTACTGATTCAGTATGGTTAGCACTTATTGACTTACTCAGATTTTTTAATTGTTATTTTTTTTATTGGCATTTGCCATTCAGAGTCACGGAAATTCTTAATTCATTGGCATAAAGCTGCTCATATTAGCTGGGTGCGGTGGCACACGCCTGTTAATCCCAGCACTTGGGGGGCTGAGGCAGGAGGATCAAGAGTTCAAAAGCCAAGCCGGGCGTAGTGGTGCACGTCTGTAATCCCAGCACTTGGGAGGCTGAGGCAGGAGGATCGCGAGTTCAAAGCCAGCCTCAGCAATGGCGAGGCACTTAGCAACTTAGTGAAACCCTGTCTCTAAATAAAAAATATAAAAAAAGGCTGGCGATGAGGCCCAGTGGTCAAGTGCCCCTGAATTCAATCCCCAGTACAAAAAAAAAAAAAAAAAAAAATTAAAAAAAAAAAAAAAAAAAAAAAAAAGAGTTCAAAGCCAGCCTCAGCAATGGCGAGGCACTTAGCAACTCAGTGAGACCCTGTTTCTAATAAAATACAAAAAAAGGGCTGGGGATGTGGCCCAGTGGTCGAGTGCCCCTGAGTTCAGTCCCCAGTACAAAAAAAAAAACATATATGCTCATATTATCTTTTAAATTTCTACCTTACCTGTAGGCACATCTCTTTTTTTCATTCCTAATATTCATTTATGCTTTCTCTTTTTTCCTTAACAAGTTATATTTTACTAAACTTTTTAAAGAATCATATTTCAACTCTGCTGACCTTTATTAAATCTTTCTTTTGTATTTATTAATTCACTGCTGTCATTTTTATCTCTCTCCAATCTTGAGCTTATTCTGATGTTCTTTAACTTTTTTACAAGGTATGCTTAGCTCATTAATTTTCAAACTCTTGCATTTTAGGCTATAAATTTCCTTTATGCTTTACTACAACCCAGTCCAGACCTCTTCTTCACATATCTATCCCTAGCTACAGGTTATCTCCCTGTCTACTTGATATCTCCACTTACACTAAAAGACAACTCAAACTTAACATGTCAAAAACAGCCAGCCGGGCGTGATGGCACATGCCTGTAATCCCAGCACTTTGGGAGGCTGAGGCAGGAGGATCATGAGTTCAAGCCAGCCTCAGCAATGGCGAGGCACTTAGCAACTTAGTGAGACCCTGTCTCTAAATAAAATACAAAAAAAAAAAAAAGGGCTGGGGATGTGACCCAGTGGTTGAGTGCCCCTGAGTTCAATCCCCGTACAACGGTACAACAAAAACAACAAAAAAACAGCCAAATGCTGTAGCACTTAGCACATGCCTGTAATCCCAGAAGCTCAGGAGGCTAAGGCAGAGGATTTCAAGTTCAAAGCCAGCCTCAGCAATTTAATGAGGCCCTAAGCAACCCCACGAAACCCAGTCTCTAAATAAAAATACAAAAAAGGGCTGGGGATGTAGCTGAGTGGTTAAGTATTCCTGGGTTCAATTCCTAGCACCAAAAAAAAAAAAAAAAAAAAAAAAAGTAAAAACCAAATTCTTAATATCCACCAAATCTTTGTTTTTAAATATTTTATTTATTTGTTTTAGTTGTACACAATGCCTTTATTTTTACGTGGTGCAGAGGATTGAACCCGGGCTGCGCACCTGCAAGGCGAGCGCTCCACTGCTGAGCCACAACCCCAGCCCTCCACCAAATCTTATACACCTAAAACTTTTTATGTGGGGGTATACTTAGGCTTGAAAATATGGATGCTCTACCACTAAGTTATACCTCCAGCACTCCTCTTCATATCTTGCTTTGAGAAAGGGTCTCCCTAAATTGCTGGGATTATAGGAGTGTACCACTGCTCCCAGTTTCCACCTAAAGTTTTTGCCACATAGTTAAAGGCAAGCCCATCCTTCTATCACTAAGGCCACAACTTGGAATTTTTTTTTAATATTTTTTTTAGTTATTCATGGACACAATATATTTGTTTATTTATTCTTATGTGGTGCTGAGGATCGAACCTAGTACCTCACATGTGCAAGTCAAGTGCTCTGCCTCCGAGCCACAACCCCAGCCCGGAATTTTTTTTTAACTGATTATTTTTTGAAGTTGTAGATAAACAGCATTCCTTTATTTTATTTGCTTATTTTTTGTATGTGGTGCTGAGGATTGAACCCAGTACCTCACATGTGCTAGGCAAGTGCTCTGCCACTGAGCCACACCCCCGGCCCCTGGAATTATTTTCATTCCTCTCTTTTTCTCAAACTCTATATTAATCTGTCAGTAATTTGTTCTGTCTTCAAAAATATATCCAGAAACTATGTTTGCTTTGGTAGCACATATACTAAAAGTAGAAATGACAAACTGAGGTTAGCATAGCCCCTATGAAAGGATGACACACAAATTGGTGAAACATTCCATTAAAACATATACACATACAGGGGCTGGGGTTGTGGTAGAGCACTCACCTAGCATGTGTGAGTACCTGGTTTCGATCCTCAGCACCACATAAAAATAAATAAAATAAAGGTATTGTTTCCAACTACAACTAAAAAATAAATATTAAAAAAAGCATATATGCACATACAAAGTGGCTATATATGGAGATATATACATATTATATACACATAGAATATCTGTTATAGATATACATATAGATATCTAGAATATATATCTGTATCTCCAGAAATTATTTTCTTATCACCTCTATTTCTGCACTCCTGTTTGTGCTTAAGCTACCTTCATCTGTTACCTGGACTATTATATTATTCTTACAATAGTTCTCTCTGCTTCTCTTTCCTCTGTATAGTTGATTGTTATATGGTAATGGGTAATCCTTTCAAAAGTAAGCCAGAACATGTTATCCTCTGCTCAAAATGCTCCAATGGGGCTGGAGGTGGTAGATTACATGCTAATAGGGAGGCCCTATGTATAATCCCTAGCACCACCTCCAAAAACAAACCAACTAAAAAAAAGCCTCTAACAGTTAAGAAAGCCAAAGACCTTGTCCTACAAGATCTCCCTTATCTCTCTCTGACCTCATCTAGTTTTCCCCTCATTCCTTTAGTGCTATTCTGGAACATTGCTCTTTGTTTTTGTTTTGTTTTGTTTTAAATATTTATTTGTTTTAGTTGTACACAATGCCTTTATTCTTACGTGGTGCTGAGGATCGAACCCGGGCAGGCGCGCTCTAGCACTGAGCCACAATCCCAGCCTGAACACTGCTCTTTGAACATCCCAGAAATACTCATACTTATTGTAACTCCATCCTTGGGTCTAGAATCCTTTTCCTTTAGATATCCATCAGATTGACTCTCTCAGTATCTTCAGGACTGTACTCAATTCTCACTCTCTTAATTAAGCCTATCTTAATTGCTTCCTTTAATACAAGGTAAAGTATCCCTGATCCAAACTGTTTGGGACCAGGAATGTTTTCAGATTTCAGAGCATTTTGGATTTTGAATGTTCAGATTAGGTATGCTAAACCTGTACTATATATTCTGTCCTACATTGCCAGCATGAATTCCAATATCCTTAACCCTGCTCTACTTTTACCCTTTTCCCTAAGACTTTATCACCTTCTATCATGCTAATTTACTTTTCCATTTTGTCTATTATCCATCTCATTTCCCTATCAAATGTTAGCCCCACATGGTCAGAAATTTTAATGTATTCATTAATGGATCCCATGTGGCACACTGTAGGCACTCAATAGAATAAGTCACATTCACTGGAAGCAGTGATGCATGCCTGTAATCCCAGTGGCTCAGGAGGCTGGAGAGGACTGAGGGTTCAAAGCCAGCCTCAGCAACGTTGAGGGTCTAAGCAATTCAGTGAGACTCTGTCTCTAAATAAAATACAAAATAAGGCTGGGGATGTGGCTCAGTGGTTGAGTGCCCCTCAGTTTCAATCCCTCCAAATAATAAAAGAATGTCACATTCCTTCTAGCACGAAGTCTTCTCATTACCATTTAGTGTTATGTATGTTTAAATTTTTACTATGATCTCTTCTTTGACCCATGAGTTATCTGGAAATGCATTATTTTAATTTTCAAAGTAGAATTTTAATTTTTCTTAATAACATCTAAGTTCTACCTTCTAAGCACTAGAGTGAAATTACACAGATCTGTATGATACAGAATATTTGAAACGATACAAATGTTGCATTAGGGGGCTGGGGTGTGGCTCAGCGTGGGAGGCCAGGGTTCAATCCTCAGCACCACATAAACATAAATGCATTGCATTGTGTACAACTAAAGTAAATAAATAAATATTTTTAAAAATGTGGCATTAGGATAGGAATCTTGCATACATAATTAATTAGTTTAAATATACTTCATTCAAAAATGTGTATTTCCTGGGCTGGGGATACAGCACAGTGGTAGTTTTTTGGGGTTTTTTTGGTGTTGTTGTTGGCCTAATATTTTAAATGATGCTTACATTGATTTTTTTTTTTTCAGTGCTGAGAATTGAACCCAGGACCTTATACATTCTAGCATGCTAAGTAAAGGCTCTACCACTGAGATACATCCTCTAAAACTCCCCGCCTCTCACCTTTTTCTGTGGTACCAGGGACTGAACCCAAGGCCTCAAGCATGCTAATAGGCAAGTGCTCTAGCACTGTACTACTTCACCAGTACTAGCAGCTCACTTTGAAGATTTATCACATATACACAATAAAGTTTTATGCTAGGGGCTGCGGTTGTGGCTCAGTGATAGAGCGCTTGCCCAGCATGCATGAGGCACTGAGTTCGATAACCAGCACCACATAAAAACAAATAAAATAAAGGCATTATGTCCAACTATATATATATATATGTATATATATATGTATATATGTATATATATACACACACACATATATATACTATATATATATATATATACATCTACAACTATATGTATATGTGTGTGTTAAAAAATATAAAGTCTTCTGCTAAAAATTTTTTCACTAATTTTTTAATTGGGGAATCTCACTATGTTGTCCAGACAAACCTCAAACTCCTGGCTCAAGTTACCTTTACACCTCAGCCTTCTGAGTAGTCAGGACCATAGGCATGCAACAGTATTTAATTTTTTTTTTTTTTTTTTTTGGCACCAGGGATTGAACTCAGGGGCACTCGACCACTGGGTCACATCCCCAGCCCTTTTTTGTATTTTTTTGTTTAGAGACAGGGTCTCACTGAGTTGCCAAGTGCCTCGCCATCGCTGAGGCTGGCTTTGAACTCGCGATCCTCCTGCCTCAGCCTCCCAAAGTGCTGGGATTACAGGCGTGCGCCACCGCGCCCGGCTTATTTAAATTATTTCTTTTTATTTTATTTGCGGTACTGAATATTGACCCCAGGGGCACTCTACCACTGAACTACATTCCCAGTCCTTTTACTTATTTATTTGTTTGTTTTAGTTGTACACAATGCCTTTATTTTTTTTTTAAATATTTTTATTTATTTGCTTTAGTTGTACACAATGCGTTTTATTCAATGAGTTTCATTTGTACATGGTGCTGAGGATCGAACCTGGGCCACCCACGTGCTAGGCGAGCACTCTACCGCTGAGCCACAATCCTAGCCCCAATGCCTTTATTTTTACGTGGTGCTGAGGATTGAACCTGGGACGCGCATGTGAGGCGAGTACTCTACCGCTGAGCCACAACCCCAGCCCCATTCCCAGTCCTTTTTATTTTTTATTTTGAGACAGATCTTCCTCAGTTGTCTAGACTGGCCTCAAACTTGTGATCTTCCTGCCTCAGCCTCCCCTGTAGTTTGGATTACAGGTGTATGCCCAGTGTGTAAATATCTTTCTTTCTTTTTGGTACTGGGGAATTGAACCCAGGGGTGCTTTACCACTAAGCTATATCCTTAGTCTCTTTTATTTTTTACTCTGAGACAAGGTCTTGCTAAATTGCTGAGGCTGGCCTCAAATATGTGATTCACCTGCTTCAGCTTCCCAAGTTGCTGGTATTTAAGGCATGTGCCACAGGGCCCAGCTCAAATTATACTTTTCTTCACCTACAATATAATAGGTAGTAGTATGTACAATATAGTTCATTCAGTTCTGACTTAAAAAAAAAAAAAAAAAGACTTCAACAATTAAACTTTATTTTACACAGATAATATTCACTTAGGTTTAGTCCCATAATTACCAATTATTCGCTCAGCATTGCTTTTTTTTAAAAAAATATTTATTTATTTGTTTTAGTTGTACACAATGCGTTTACTTTTACGTGGTGCTGAGGATCCAACCCGGGCCGCACACGTGCTAGGCGAGCACTCTACCGCTGAGCCCCAGCCCCAGCCCCAGCATTGCTTGCTTTTTATTGCTTAGAACTTCTGGGATGATATTCCTTTAACTGAAGCATGTATCCTTTTGAAAGCCATGAAGATCTGTTGGTTTCCAGCTTTTATCTTTCTGGAAATGTCTTCCTCTTGTCCTTGTTCTTAAATAGCTTTGTGCTGGGCATGGTGTCACATCCCATTAATCCCAGTGACTGGGAGGCTGAGTAGGGTGATCGCAAGTTCAAGGCCAGCCTCAGCAACTTAGGGAGGCCCTAAGCAACTTAGTGAGACCCTGTCTCAAAAGTACAAAAAAAAAAAAAAAAAAAAAAAAGATGGGGGAGTGGGGGGCTGGGATTATGGCTCAGTGGTAGAGCGCTTGCCTAGCATGTGTGAGGCACTGGGTTTGAGCCTCAGCACCACAAAAAAATAAATAAATAAAAATAACTAAAATAAAGGTATTATGTCCATCTACAACTAAAAAAAAATTTTTTTAAGTTAAAAAAAAATTTTAGCCGGGCGCGGTGGCGCACGCAAATCCACGCTGTAATCCCAGCACTTTGGGAGGCTGAGGCAGGAGGATTGCAAGTTCAAAGCCAGCCTCAGCAATGGCGAGGCACTTAGTAACTCAGGGAGACCCTGTCTCTAATAAAATACAAAAAAGGGCTGGGGATGTGGCCCAGTGGTCGAGTGCCCCTGAGTTCAATCCCTGGTACCCCCCCCAAAAAAAAAAAAAAAAAAAAATTTAAAAAGGACTAGGGTTGTGGGTTAGTGGTTAAGCACCCCAGGTTCAATCCTTGGTATTACCAAAAACAAAAAAAAAAACAGGGGTACAGGGATATAGCTCAGTGGTAGAGGATCATGCACAAAGTCCTGGGTTCATAATACATACATACATACATACATAATTCAAACCCTACCCATTTTTATTATTCATTTCTTCAAATGCCCCAAACTCACTTCTCCCTATCCTTGTCATCTCTTTTACTAAAAAAGACTGAGGGGGCTGGGGGTTGTGGCTCAGTGGTAGAGCGCTCGCCTAGCACCTAGCACGTGCGCGGCCTGGGTTCGATCCTCAGCACCACGTAAACATAAATTCATTGCACTGTGTACAACTAAAGCAAATAAAATAAATATTAAAAAAAAAAAAAAAAAAGACTGAGATGGCTGGAGATATAGCTCAGTGGCAGAGAGCTTGCCTAGCATCCCAATGATCTGGGGTCAATCCCTAACATAGTACAAATAAAAATTAATAATAAAGATGGCAGTGCCTAAAGGAAAAACTCCTGCATAACAAAAGATCTCTCCTCGGGGAAAGAAAGAATTTAGACCTCCATTAAGGCAATCTTTTCCAAATGAGCCAAGAGAAAAATAAAAAGTCCAGCACTTTTTGAAATGCAGAATAAAGACGGACAGTTTTAAAAGCACTATTCAGTAGGGTTAAATTTGGCAAAAAGATACTAAGTCCAACCCAACAATCTACATCACACCTGGCAACTATAAAGGTGCCTTAGGCAAAAAGACCAAAGTCAAAGCAAGCAGCAGAGCAAGTAGCAACCAATGATTTATATTATAATGACCATGCATAGTCAACATATATTTATTTTGTTTTTTTTGTTTTGTTTTGTGGTACCGGGGATTGAACTCAGGGGCACTCAACCACTGGGCCATATCCCCAGCCCTTTTTTGTATTTTATTAGAGACAGGGTCTCACTGAGATGCAAAGTGCCTCGCCATTGCTGAGGCTGGCTTTGAACTCGTGATCCTCCTGCCTCAGCCTCCCAAGTGCTGGGATTACAGACGTGCACCACCACGCCCAGCTTCAACATATATATATATATGCATATATATATACATATACATATATTTTTTTTTAAATATTTATTTGCTTTTAGTTGTACACAATGAAATGCATTTATGTTCACATGGTGCTGAGGATCGAACCCGGGTCACAAACGTGCTAGGCGAACGCTCTACTGCTGAGCCACAACCCCAGCCCCTCAACATATTTATGTTTCTACAAATGTTTTTTGATGTCCTTAGGAAATTACAATTTTTCAACCATGACATATATTAAATATCTGTCCTCACTAATTTGAGTTCAGTTTTATGAACTCTATAAGTTTTAAATAAAATCCAAATATCATGGCTGGGGTTGGGGGCTCAGCTGTAGAGCGCTCCCCTAGCATGTGCGCGGCCCGGGTTCAATCCTCAGTACAATGTAAAAACAAATAAAGGCATTGTGTACAACTAAATAAATAAATAAATTTTATTTTTTAAAACTCCAAATTATCATACTAATACCAGTATCACACATGGTGCACACGCACACATAAATCTTTAGTTCAAGCCGGGCGCGGTGGCGCACGCCTGTAATCCCAACACTTTGGGAGGCTGAGGCAGGAGGATCGCGAGTTCAAAGCCAGACTCAGCAATGGCGAGGCACTTAGCAACTCAGTGAGACCCTGTCTCTAATAAAATACAAAAAAAAAGGGCTGGGGAGGTGACCCAGTGGTCGAGTGCCCCTAAATTCAATCCCTGGTATACCCCCCCCCACACACACACACAAAAATCTTTAGTTCAGCATGTAACTATTTATTGTAGCTGTTGTTTTATATGTAGTTACTATCTTTTAAATATACTTTCCCTTGCCCCTTATGTCTTAAAAATCATATTTTATTCTTCCTCTTTATCTTTAGTATTCTCATTTGGCTATGTGTGTGTCTTATGGTTGTCATTCCCTGCTTCTTATCCTTAAAACACCTTTGTTTATATTTGGGATGCCTTCTTTCACCTGCTTCACATCTTTGGAAAACTGTTTTTCCTTCATGAAGCTTTTCTCACTATACACAAGTATAAACTGGTACTCTGCTCTGCCATTGGGGGTTTCCTAGAAAATTTTTTACATAAACTTTCCCAAAGCGTGCTCTATAAACTACTATACTAGTCACATGAGATACCAAAATCAACAAAGGGATTCCAAGGTCATATAAGTTTGAAAAATTCTCAATATCCTATCCCCCTGGAAATTCAAGAAACATTTCATTAAAGATACTAAAGCCCAGCAGCACAAAAACAGATTTAACTTTCAGTTGGTAGTTCCTAAACTGTAACAGTGAAATCCTAAACTAAACATCACCTGTTTGGGGGAAATGCTGTCTGTACAGAATACAAATTTTTACTGTTATTTTTGCTCACTACTATTGTATATATTCTATGTACCTTCTCACATTCATCGGTTTATACATATGTGCTACATATGACAATCTGAGAAACCTAAAAGGGTAGAAATGAACTCTCTGGGGATTGAACCCAGGACCTTGGAGAAGCTAGGCAAGTCTACCAGTAGGCGACATTCCCAGCCCCAGAAATTAATTCTTAATCCAGTTGATACTATAATAGAGTACATATGTATAAGGATACCATACAAATCAATTTCCAGATCTTCAGTTTTCTATTATCACGCTTGAAAAGTCTTGTTTAAACTGAGTATGGCGGGACATCCCTGTAATCTCAGGAATTTAGAAGGACAAAAGGATCCCAAGTTCCAGGTCAGCCTCATCAATTTAGCAAGGCCCTAAGCAACTTAATAAAACCCTGTCTGAAAGTGAAAAATAAAAAAAAAGAGCTGGGTGCCTCACAGGTATGAGGCACTGGTTTTGATCCAGAGCACAACATATAAATAAATAAATAAATTAAATAAAGGCATTGTGTCCATCTACAACTGAAAAAAAATAAAAATAAAAAGGGCCGGGCACAGTGGCGCACTCCTGTAATCCCAGCACTTGTGAGGCTGCGGCAGGGGGATCATGAGTTCAAAGCCAGCCTCAGCAATGGCAAGACACTTAGCAACTCAGTGAGACCCTGTCTCTAAATAAAATACAAAAAAGGGCTGTGGATGTGGCTCAGTGGTTGAGTGCCCCTGAGTTCAATCTCTGGTACCAATAAATGAAGGAAGGAAGGAAGGAAGGAAAGAAGGAAGGGCTGGGCATGTAGCTCACTGGTAAAGAACCCCTGGATTCAAACCCCAGCACCAAAAATAAAATAGTGAAACTGATCTTCCGAAATATACATATTAAAATAAAATTTTCTTTTACAAACAATTTAAAAACTTTAAATGAAAGCATTTGGTCTTTATAGCTCTAACCTCAATTTTTAGAAATCTCGTTTTCTGTCATTTTTTGAAAATTCAGGCACCAAGGATACCTCTGTCCCTTAAAATCCCTTGACAAGCCTGGCGTGGTGGCACACGCCTGTAATCCCAGCACTTGGGAGGCTGAGACAGGAGGATCTCAGTTCAAAGCCAGCCTCAGCAATGGCAAGGTACTAAGCAACTAACTTAGTGAGACCCTGTCTCTAATAAAATACAAAATAGGGCTGGGGATGTGGCCCAGTGCCCCTGAGTTCAAGCCCCAGTACCAAAAAAAAAAAAAAAAAAAAAAAAAAAAATTCCCTTGACACACAAATTTAGCAGAATAGCTATAAAACATGAAAAAGTTTTAAATTCTATGAATTTCTATAACTGCAAGATGTTGCTATACCAACAGGTACTTGAAATAATCAAAAAAGGTAAACAGTTTCCACATTAGATGTTCTTCTGGCATCCACTAGTATTAAGAATTTAAAATGGGCCGGGCGCGGTGGTGCACGCCAGTAATCCCAGCACCTTCGGAGGCTGAGTCAGGAGGATCGCGAGTTCAAAGCCAGCCTCAGCAATGGCGAGGCACTTAGCAACTCAGTGAGATCCTGTCTCTAATAAAATACAAAAAAGGGCTGGGGATGTGGCCCAGTGGTCCAGTGCCACTGAGTTCAATCCCCGGTACAAAAAAAAAAAAAAAAAAAAAAAAGAATTTAAAATGGGCTGGGGATGTGGCTCAGCGGTAGAGCGCTCGCCTAGCACGTGCGCGGCCCCGGGTTCGATCCTCAGCACCACGTAAAAAATAAGAACGCATTGTGTACAACTAAAGCAAATAAATAAATATTAAAAAAAAAAAAAAGAATTTAAAAATCCATGTTCACAGCTGGGGATATATATAGCTCAGTTGGTAGAGTGTTTGCCTCGCATGCACAAGGCCCTGGGTTTCAATGCCCAGCACCACTTTAAAAAGAAAATCCATGTTCATATTTTTTGGGTTATTTATTTATTTATTTATTTATTTTGGTGCTTGGGATTGAACGAAGGGGTGCTTAACATTCGAGCCACACCTGCAGCCCTTTTTTATATATTATTTGAGAGACGGTCTCTGCAACTTGCTGAGGCTAACTTTGAGCTCATAATCCTCCTCCTGCCTCAGCCTCCTGAGCCAATGGGATTACAGGCATGCACCACTGAACCTGGCACACTTTTGGATTATTGACCTTAAAATTTCACATAGGGTATGCAGGATTAATTGGAAGAATTTAAACCTTAAGCAAACAGACCTGAATGAAACATGGTGTGATAAAATGTACACCATAAATGCATTTCAAATGACAGTGGTTTGCTATTTGTTGAGTTTTTCTAATTTTCTGGTAGTTTGCAAAGCACTTTATGTAAATTATCTTATTTAACCCCACCCACAATCACATAAAATGAGTTCTACTACTATTAGCTTTAAGAGGCTAAGTTGCAGGCTGGGGCTATGGCTCATGGGTGGAGCACAATCCTCAGCACTATGTAAAGATAAAGGGCCTGTCCTACAACTGAAAACAAATAAATAAATATTTTTTTAAAAATAGGCTAAGTGGCAACTATAACATCAATTTGAGTTCAAAGTTCATGTTCTTTACCAATTAACTATTATAAAATATGTTCTTTTTTTTGGTACTGGGATTGAACTCAGGGACACTCTGACCACTGGGCCACATCCCCAGCCCTTTTTTGTATTTTATTAGAGACAGGGTCTCACTGAGTTGCTAAGTGCCTCGCCATTGCTGAGGCTGGGTTTGAACTCACGATCCTCCTGCCTCAGCCTCCCAAGTGCTGGGATTATAGGGGTGCGCCACCGCGCCCGGCTTAAAATATGTTCTTTATATATGTAAATCGAACAAAATTGTGCACAACCTTTCTAGCAGCAGCTCTCAAAGTATGGTCTGAGGTTAGACTTAAGAAAATTTCATTAGCCGGGCGCGGTGGCGCACGCCTGTGATCCTAGCACTTTGGGAGGCTGAGGCAGGAGGATCACGAGTTCAAAGCCAGCCTCAGCAATGGCGAGGCACTTAGCAACTCAGTGAAACCCTGTCTCTAAATAAAATTACAAAAAAGGGCTGGGGATGTGGCCCAGTGGTCGAGTGCCCCTGAGTTCAATCCCCGGTACCACACACACACACACACACACACACACACACACACACACAAAAATTCTTTAAGTTCTATGTCTTCGAGGGTACTGAGGATGTAATGGTAAACAAAGGAAGACTCTGCTATCAAATGTTTACATTCTATTTGGGGGTGAGAAAGTCCACATACCACATCTCAGTGAATAAGCAAATAAGTATAGCATATATATCATATTGCCCATGGAATACTATAAAATACCAAAATGCACTGAAAGAAGTGGGAAGCAGTCTAGCACAATGCTAAAATATAGACTTATTTAGTCAAACTGCTTAAATTTAAAACTGGCTCTACTGTTTTAAACACTTTTTTTTAAAATATGGGGATTGAATCCAGGGGTGCTCCACCACCTGAGCTACAACCCCAACTCTTTTTATTTTTTTAATTTGAGACAGGATCTCTCTAAGTTGCTGAGTTTGGCCTCCAACTTGTGATCCTCCTGTCTCATCAACCCTGAGTCACTGGGATTACAGGTGTGCACCACCATGCTGGCTTCTACTGTTTATTATGTGCCATGAAGAAGTTATTTTACTTCACCGAGCCTTTGGTTACTTCATTTATAGTATTTATTATTTTGATTTTCATCAACAGAGTTAAGTTTACATACATATAACCAGTAGACTTACTTAGCAAATAATACCTCATGAACTAATTAAATGAATGTAAGCTATTTTATTACTAAATTATTAATATTTTGTGAATTTAACTACATTAATAACTGGAAATATTATAAAGAACATTTTTTAAAAATATTCTTATTTATTTGCTTTAGTTTGTACACAATGAGTTTTTATTCAATGTGTTTTATCTGTACATGGTGCTGAGGATCGAACCCGGGTCGCCCACGTGCTAGGCGAGTGCTCTACCGCTGAGCCACAATCCCAGCCCAAGAACATTATTAAATAGTAACAAAGTACTTGGAAGCAACTTGAGCTTTCAATCCACTGTATTGCTTTTCTCCCACTTATTTTTTACTTTCTGCCTATATGTAACAAAAAAATCAAAATTAAGCTTATATTTAGCCACCTTGAAACCAGGCATGTTTTTCTTTTCCTATGCTATAAATGTTTTGGCAGTTTCTCCACAACAATCATTAACTTCCCTGAGAATCAATTTATAAAAATTTAAAGTTAGGATAATTCACATCTTACAGAGCGGATGTCAGGATTTTAGGTATTGTAATGTATGTTATCTAGTAAAGTATGTTCAGTAACAATACTGACATTTCAACAAAAAGTGATACCTCTTATAAACTATTAAAGAAGGTAAAAAGTTGGGCTGGGATTAACTCAGTGGTAGAATGCTCGCCTAGCATGCATGAGGCAATGGGTTCGATCCTCAGCACCACATAAAATAAAGATATTGTGTCCACCTAAAACTAAAAAAAAAATATTAAAAAAAAGAAGGTAAAAAGTCATACTATGGTGCTTCCTAGAACCAATAATTTTTGCTCAGTTAATACCTTCATTACTAAGGTATTATGCAAGTTCCTTATAATCCTCTCCTTTAGCACTCTGTAGAGTTTTACACAGAGTAAGCACTAAGTATTTCTAAATCCATTTTTAAAGTTCTATAAATCTGAATATAGTAACATACTATAAAAGAACTTTCAATTATTCAAGTAGTACTGACTGTCTCCTGGATACAGAGATCACCATCTTAAAGAATGTGTCACGCTGGGGTTGGAATTGTGGCTCAGCAGTGGAGTGCTTTGCCTAGCACGTGCACAGCCCGGGTCGATCCTCAGCACCACATAAGAATAAATAAATAAAATAAAGGTTAAAAAAAAAAAAAAAAAGAATAAGCTGGGCATGGTGATACACGCCTATAAACCCAGCAACTCAGGAGGCTGAAGCAAGAGGATCATAAATTCAAAACCAGCCTCAGCAACTTAGTGAGACCCTGTCTCAAAAAATAAAAAGGGTTAGGGATGTAGCTCAGTGGTAGAGCACCTCTGGGTTCAATCCCCAGTACAAAAAAATAAAAATTAAAAAAAAAAAAGATCAATACTATTTGATCAAAGTCTCAGAGAGAGGGGCCAGGGTTGTGGCTCAGTGGTAGAGCGCTTGCCTCACACATGAGAGGCACTGGGTTCAATCCTCAGCACCACATAAAAAATAAATAAACAAAATAAAGTTATTGTGCTCCTCTACAACTAAATAATATTTTTTAAAAAGTCTAAGATAGCCGGGCGCGGTGGCACACGCCTGTAATCCCAGCACTTTGGGAGGCTGAGGCAGGAGGATCGCGAGTTCAAAGCCAGCCTCAGCAATGGCGAGGCACTTAGCAACTCAGTGAGACCCTGTCTCTAAATAAAATACAAAAAAAGGGCTGGGGATGTGGCCCAGTGGTCGAGTACCCCTGAGTTCAATCCCCGGTACCACAAAAAAAAAAAAAAAAAAGTCTAAGATAAGCCGGGCGCGGTGGCGCACGCCTGTAATCCCAGCACTTTGGGAGGCTGAGGCAGGGAGGATCGCGAGTTCAAAGCCAGCCTCAGCAATGGCGAGGCACTTAGCAACTCAGTGAGACCCTGTCTCTAAATAAAAATACAAAAAAGGGCTGGGGATGTGGCCCAGTGGTTGAGTGGCCCTGAGTTCAATCCCTGGTACCACAAAAAAAAAAAAAAAAAAAAAAGTCTAAGATAAAAGAATTTTCAATGTAGCTATATTATATATAGTTTACAAAAGGAAGGCGGCCAAATCACTAAGAATAAATCAGTAAGCCTCCACTCCCTAAGAAACTACAAACACTAGCTGGGCGCAAGTGGCGCAAGCCTGTAATCCCAGCACTATGGGAGGCTGAGCAGGAGGATCGCTAGTTCAAAGCCAGCCTCAGCAATGGCGAAGCACTAAGCAACTCAGCCAGACCCTGTCTCTAATAAAATACAGAAAAAAAAAAGGGGCTGGGGATGTGGCCAAGTGGTCGAGTGCTCCTGAGTTCAATCCCTGGTACAAAAAAAAGAAAAGAAACTACAAACACTCATATACTAATCCCTTTTCACAGACAAAACTGATATTAATGTAGTTCTGAGATGGCCTGTTTGAACAAATTTTTAATATTAGTTTTTTTCTACTGCAATTGTAATTTTCCTCTGAAAATATTTCCATACCATGTTGAAGTCTGTCAATACTGTTTCATACTTCAAGTTATAGGAATGTAAGCTTCTTAATTTTTATTACTGCATTTAAATTATATAGAACAATGGGTTTCATTGTGGCATACTTGTACATGCATATTACATACTTTGATCATACTCTTCATTACTCTCTTTTGCAATCCCCACTATCCCCTTCCTCTCTTCCTGCTACTTTCATATTGTCTTTTTTCCCCTCTAAACTTCAGAGGGAAAGCATGTGGTACTTGTATAAGAATCTTCATTTGTTCCACGATTTAATAGTTAGCTTACTATGAGTTCTGGTACAATAAGATTATGCTTTACACATTGTGTTAAACCCAGCGAGGGCCAAGGATATTTCACTCTTCTCCATGTTAAACACAAGCATCTAAATGAAGAACATAATGACTGTTTATAAAGTTTCATGATACAGCTATAAAGGCTTGTTTAATATATACTGCACTTTAGAAATAACGTAGTTCCATGTTTTGAAACATTGCCAGGAAAACATGGAAAAATATTATCTACAACTCTACAAACCTAGGGTAAGAAAATGAAGAAAAGGTGATCAAGGCATTCCTGGGGGAGACAAGGACAGATAAATAAAAGGTTAATATTTTTTTGATACTGCAAAGTGAATTCAGGGGCAGTCCACCACTGAATGACATCCCTAGACTATAAAATTTCATTTAAGCTGTACAGTTGTCTTACTTAGTACATTCACAAAATTATGCAACAGTTGCCCCAAGGTGTCTATTCAGTGTACGGATTGAATAAGATAAGAGCATTAAGTATACATAGAGAAGAGATCCAAAGAGGTCTTCAAGACTCTCAGGCATTCTGTTTGCTTAGATGCCTCTACTTACTTGATCAAGTGTATTCTTGGTTTAGGTTCTTTCTGATGCACCAGGTAAACCTTATCTCAATTCCCAAAGAAATAAATCTATTTTAATCTTTTTCTTATTTCTACTCTTGGTTTAGCCTCACCAGATCTATGGAGCAGTAGCTTTGTTGTAACCTCCAATGATAAAGTTAATATTGCCAGACATGACAGTGCACACCTATAATTCAAACTACTTGGGAAGCTGAGGCAGGAGGATCACAATTTCAAA
>CM046658.1:112858618-112898144 GCA_025594165.1 Tamias sibiricus | reverse complement strand
CAGAATTATTTAAAGTATGAACTTGCATGCTTAACTCTTCTTCTAATCAAAAATTTAATACTTTAAAATTGTTTCTTAGTTACTAATTTAAAATAATGAGTAACTTGAGCCACTTTTTTCCTGGTAATCATATTGTGGAACTTTAATTAAGTAAGATAGATTTCTTCCTGTAGTTTTACTTTAGTGGATTAGATGTTTGAGAGATAGATTTCTACCAGTAAGTGGATAAAATTGATTGAGAACATTCGTGAGAAGAGTCCTCTCATATTTTTTCACTTTGGAGGGCAAATATTAGGGTTGTATTTAATTTCTTGCATTTACTTTTGATTTGGGGTTAAGGACCTTACATTCATAGACCAACTTTCTTCAATTCCAGAAACAAGTGATCTGTTTACAGAC
The DNA here is from genome assembly GCA_025594165.1 of Tamias sibiricus. Classification (NCBI taxonomy): domain Eukaryota; kingdom Metazoa; phylum Chordata; class Mammalia; order Rodentia; family Sciuridae; genus Tamias; species Tamias sibiricus. The sequence goes on along the minus strand of CM046658.1, from coordinate 112,897,745 downwards.
AAGAGACAGTTCACTGGGAAACAAAAGTGAAAAAAGTGATGGTATTGTTGATCCGCCCAGACGCAAAGAGAAAGACCATCCAACTCCAATTTTAAATTTAAAGCCAGCTCTATATTGTATATCACACAAAGAGAGCTGGCCAGGGCTGCCCCTCCCAAACACTGGGCTTCGGGGTCCATCCACCGCTCACAGGAAAGACAAAGCAGTTTTTTATAGTTCAAAGAGTTACAAAAAAATCTTGGGAAATTAAACAGCTAACAAGCTTCAGATGTGTAATTCCCAAAGCAAAGTAGCAAACTAATCACGCTTACATGGCTTTGCATTCCAAGGAAAAAGGAGGGGTGTTGTAGTCATACCCCAGTAATCAAAAAGTTTATGAGGCATCCATTAGGTTTTAGAGAGAGAGTTGTTATCTGGTCCAAGAACAGCCAGGCCTGAATAGAGCGCAAGGACCTGGGCCATGAATGGCCAGACAATAAGCTCAAGCCAAATAAGATACTCCTAAGCATTTCATAGATAACTGATAGTGGGCTCTTTTACATAACTTTTTGACAGGATGGCTCTCAGTCTTAAGGATGATATTAGGCTGGGTTTATCATCCCCCCCCCTTTTTTTTTTTTCAAATATTTGAAAAGGTCGTAATCATGTAGGGCTTAAATTTTTAATCGATGTTACATAATAGGAATTAAGTTTCAGCCCAATAAATTCGGAGCATATAGTTTTAATAACACATGGGCCAATAAACTAGTTTAAAGATAAGGGATACAAAATTTATAGGACCTTAGAGAGAAGTTAACCATGGACACCAATCACCCAAGCCAAACCACTAAATTATGTCGTTTTAAAAAATTTTTTTTATGTGGGTTTTTTTATTTAATCTCCTATCTATATCTATCTGTTGTTGGATTAACGTTCGAATACTCTGTAATATATTAAAAAAACCGCACATGCCAGGTAATTGTTGGCAACACAAGTGATGTTTTCAAATAAAAGAAACTCAATAGCCTGCTACTATTTTGTAAACTATTGATGTTCGAAGGATTCTTTCATCTCTTGAATTAATTTCTTGCCAAAACTTGTGCAGGTAAGGTTTAGCTGTTTTGCTAAAACAACATGCTAATTTTGTGACTTCTCTTTGTATTCCTAACAACTAGACCCGAATGTGGCAAAAGAAAGGGATGCTGCTATTGGCCGTGTCAAGTGGGTCTAGGAGGATTTAAAATTGTCATCGCAGGATTGGAGGGCAGAACTTTGGCCAATTCGGTGGGGAGCTGTCAGGGATGGCAGTAAAGGACAGATCCGTCCAATAGAACAGATCCCAGAACAAAGATTTGTAGGGCAAAGGCCTGGAAGGTTTGCTTTATGGCAGAGAAAAACCCAATCCTGTTTGCAGTACGTTTGCTATTGGGTAGGGAGGATAATTTGCTCAATTAGGAAACAATTGCGGGGTCGCGGGGATCGGGGAAGGATGCAATCGTAAGCATAAACAATGCTTTTGAATAAACCAGTGAAGATTCTGGCAAAGCTGGCTCTGGCATGGTATATACTGGCCAGTCTTGCTGCGTTGCCTCTACACACCAGTGACTTTAAACATAGTCAGTATATTTTACAGATAGACCCATAAGATTTGTTAGCTAGCAATTGATGGATGGAGTTTCCTTCTTGTACACAGAAGGAAACTTTTTGTCCATCTAGGTGTCAAACATCCAATTGTACCCAAAAGTTTTTAGTATTTACAGAATTTAGGGGACTCACAGAAACTTCTCACCTTTTAAAGTAGTACCCCCCCCCAAAAAAAAATACTCACCATAAAACACACAACACACACACACACACAATAATAGCTTTTGAATAAACAGTATCTATTGGGGGCCCCTTTTTTTAAGGCTTAGTACAGGAATACTGTCCTGAATCTTGAGGGTGAGCAGAGTTATTAATAGATTCCAAAATTTATATAATCCCTTTAGATTGGTCCTGTGAATATTTTTTCCATGGTCCCATGCCCTGAATACCCTTACTAAAAATTTCTTCGGTTATCTTTATAAAAGCCCATTATGATAGGGCCAATTACTGGATATTGACAAGAGTAAGTACAATTTAGTATTAGGGGAGATCCTGCACTAGCCAGGTCCTTCTTGGGGCTACAGATGAGGGTAAAATGTTGTGTTGAGGAAGCCAGCATTAGCTAAAAAACCTAAGTAGACCTGTATCACTCCAACAGGGCCAATAAATTATTAGAATAAGGCTATGTAATAACAGGGAAAATGCAATAAGGAATCTAGTGGACAAACTATTAAACCTTAGTAATTTTTAACTTTAAAACGCCCCACGCTCAGTCATTTTTCCACCCTCTGTGCTGCTGGATTCTCCTCCAGTGGGTTCTTCCTCCGTGGTTTCTGTAGGGTGCCTTCTTTAGATGGGAGTGATGGATCCAGTGCAGGAATACCAGCAATCTTTTGATGGCAAGTAGAAGTGCGAGTGAATTCACGCATGTAAGGAAGGCCCCTCCACCTGGGCTCAAGGCTGTTAGTTCTCAAACGTCGTATCAGCACAGCATCGCCTGGGTTGGAATGAATTGATTGGGCAGTCTGTGTTCCTAACAGGCTGAGCAGGCCTGGACCTGGGGTAACGATTCTAATCTATGATTATTGTTGTAAGCCATTTGAGTTGTTTCTGAGAAATTGTAATGTCCTCCCCACCAGATCTTGGTGTAACTCAGGGAACCAAAGGCGGTGGCCCGCCGCCCTTAAAATTATTTCATAAGGCGGTAAAATTTTTCCCTGTAAGAAGGAGTGCCAACGGGCCCTTAATATAGCAAAAGGCAGGAGATCAACCCAGTTCCCACCAGTCCCTCAAAGTATTAATTTTAGTCAAAGTTTTCCTTTAATGGTTCTATTCATCCTTTCTCAACCTTTTCCAGAACCTTTGGAGGATGGTTCTTTACGTGTAATTTTCAGTTTATATTAAGGGCTTCATCTCAAATTAAATTGAGATAATTTGGCCGTTGACGGCCGGCCATTGTCATACCCCAGAGTTAGAGAGAAGGCCAAATCAAGGATCAATCTCAGTTATTCGTTTTTTATAACTACTATTTACGTGCTGTCATCTGTTCGAGTTGGAAAGGCTTCTACCCAGCCGGAGACAGTTTCAAACCAAGGCCTAAAAGTATTAATATCCATATAGTCCTGGTTTTAATTACAGTAAAGTGCCAATTCCCCCAAAATTCACCAGGTACAGTAAACCTTGACTTCTGTTTCCCTGTGGAAGATGGTTCTTTTTAGCAATTACCTGTGCACATGTCATGCAGCGATTTGAGGATGTTCTGGAAGTCTATCCCTCGGTGGTCCTGTGAAACCAATCGTGGGGGTGAAATTAGTTCTGAAGTCTTCATAGGGGACAAATGCATCGCCTCTGATTGAAGATCCAGGTTAAACCATTTTCTTCCTAAAAGCTTAGGCTATGCTAAATTTTCCCCATCAAGAGAGTCCCACCAGCCGGTGACAGTTTTGTGGTGGCTCCATCGAGGAGTAAGTTTATCTCTTCAGTAGTGTATGAGGAGTTTCTATTCCTCAATTTTAACTGGGAGTTTGGGGCAATTTGCGAGTCAAGAATAGTTTTGGCAATTTTGACACCCCAGGGTTATTTTCCCTTGGCTGTTTGATCAGCCAAGTTATTACCTAGGGTCCTGGGGGCTATTGTCTATACGGTGTTCCAGGGCCAGTGGATAATAGCCAGGTTTATCCTGGGCAACCAGATAGCCTTCCCGTAATTGAAGGATTTCCTTGTTTATTTTTGATGAGTCTTTCCATCTGAGTTAAAAATCCCCGTTGTTTGTATATCTGTCCATGCACATGGTACTGTAGCAAAAAGCATAAAGGCTGTCCGTGTAATGTTTACCCGTTTTCCTTCTGCCATCTCAATGCCTGTGTTACTCTGCAATTGATTTCTGCTTTTCTTTTGGGGCTGATGAGCCTCTAGGCAAAGCCTGTGCCAGCATAATATTTTTTTTTGGCCGTAAATACTGCCGCTCTCAGCATACCTTATTCCATCCCGGACATCACTGCTACCATCGGTAGTAAAGGTCTGCGTCTCTGTTGGTGAGAGGAATGTCAGTCCGGTCTGGTCGGGTACCTTTGGATGACATCCCAGCATCTCTGAGCAGTCATGAATTGGCTCCTCTGGGTTATCATCAGCAAGCAGGGTTGCCAGGGATGATTTGCCAGGATTTTACTGAAGGTTCAATCTGTCTTGTCTAGGAGGACAGCCTGGTTACTGAAGTGAGACGGGCATTTGACATCCATCGACTGGTGGCATCTCTCAATAGGCTTTTCCCACTGTGTGAGGCGGCAGTCCACAGTGAGAGTCTTGCCCCAGAGAAAGTTTGTTCTGCTTCCTTATACCAGTATTGCAGTAGCCGCTATGGCTCAAAAACAAGGGGGCCATCCTGATGCTACAGGATCCAGCCTTTTTGAAATGTAGGCAATTGGTCTTTTCCATGGCCCTAAATTTTGGGTAAGAAACTCCTTTAGAGCAATACCCTTTCTCTCATGAACATAAAGATGGAAAGGCTTAGATATATCAGGGGTGGGTTAAGGCAGGGGCCTGAACCAGAGCCTCCTTTAAATTTTTGAAGGCCAATTCATTTTCCTCAGTCCCAAATTAAAGGTGACTTGCCTCCTGCAGTTGCAGTATATAACGACTTGGCAATTTCAGCAAATCCAGGTATCCAAAGGAGGCAGTATTCCAATTGCCCCTAGAAATTCCCTAACCCTGCTTTTTAGTGGTTGGGGTTGGGATCTTTTTATGGCTTCTATGCGGGAATTGGGATAACAGTCTTTTCTCTTCCCTCAGCTCGTATCCCAAATAAGTAACCCCAGAGAGGAACAGATTTTTGCCCTTTTTCTTGGAGACTTGGTACCCAATTGAGCCAAGGTTCCTTAGCAAACCCCGAGTGGCCCTTAAACAGTCCTCTTCGTCTTTCGCTGCTAAACAGGAGATCATCCACATATTGGAGCAAGGTTACCTCAGGGTACTTACTGTGAAACAGTCCTCAGATCTTGATTGAGAGTTTCATCAAAGATAGTGGGGGAGCCGGCGCGGTGGCGCACGCTGTAATCCCAGCACTTTGGGAGGCTGAGGCAGGAGCGATCGCGAGTTCAAAGCCACCTCAACAATGGCGAGGGCACTTAGTAACTCAGTGAGACCCTGTCTCTAATAAAAATATAGCAAAAAGGGCTGGGGATGTGGCCCAATGTCCGACGTGCCCCTAAGTTCAATCCCTGGTACCAAAACAACAAAAAAAAAAAAGATAGTGGGGGGAATTTTTAAATCCCTGAGGTAGTCGAGAGTCCAGGTCAGTTGTCCCGATATCCCCATCTCCAAATCCGTCCATTCGAAAGCGAAGATAGGCTGACTCAGTTTTGACAAAGGGATGGAGAAAAATGCGTCTTTCAAATCCAATATAGTATAAACTGTATGTTCTGGTGGCAACAAACTGAGCAAAGTGTAGGGGTTAAGGACAGTTGGGGTGTATAGTTTCTACCCGTTTTTGTTCATTTCCCTTAAGTCCTGTACTGGTCTGTAATCTTGAGCCCCAGGCTTTTGGACAGGCAACAAGGGGGTGTTTCCAAGCCGATTGACATCTAGTTAGTATCCCCACTTCTAGGAGACGCTGATGTGGGTTTTAATTCCTTCTTTGGCTTCAAACTGATGGGGTATTTGTTTAACCCGGATGGGCATAGCCCCAGATGTTAGTTGTATTACAACTGGTGGCACGATGCTCAGCTAGCCCTGGAGGGTTTTCCTCAGCCCAAACTGTAGGAATTTCTTGAATTAATAATTTTCTCCCATTTTCCTTCTGAAGTTTGGATAGGATTTTGAAAAAAAGCAGATACTCCTCACTTAATGGGCAGGTTATAGTTAGGGCCTTTGCAGGATTCCCCATTCTAATGTAGGCATATCTCCAGAAAATGAAAATAGTTGCCCTGAAGTTTGCTTAAAAGGATCCTGTCCCAGCAACGGGAAAGGGCATTCAGGGATAACAATGAAAGAGTAAGTTACAGTTCCTCGTCCTATGTTTAACAGTCCGGTCTGTAGTCCATTTATACTTTTTAATTTCTCCTGTTGCCCCTTGTACTTCCATGGTTTCATTAGTGAGGGGTCCTATGGGCTTCTGTAACACCGAATGTGAAGCTCCTGTATCCACTAGGAAATTTATGGGTTGGCCCCCCAATTGGAGAAAGTTACCATGGGCTCTTGGGAGCCTAGTTTGAAAGAGCCATGGCCCCCCTATTCTTCTAAAGTTAAAACTGGTTTTGGCTGAGGAGCTCTGGCCTGTGATCGGGCAAGCTCTTCGGATTACGTTGGGGGCACTCATTTTTCCAATGTCCAATTTCTTTGCAATAAGCACACTGGTTTTGTAGCAGAGAAGACCACTTTTTGTTTCTGTTGTATGTGGTCTGCCTTTGTCTAGGATTTGAGGTTTCAGAAGCCTGTAATGTGGCCACTGTGGCCCTGTTTACTTTCCTTATCAGTAGATCATCTTGGCTATCTCTATTTTCAAACACCTTTTGGGCTATTTCCAATAATTCTGACCTGTTTTTCCTGCAAAGCCATCTATCTTTTGAATCTTTTTTACGGCTGTCTGGGGCTGACTGAGTCACAAAAGCCAGATTAATCGCCTTGAGGCTTGTCGGGTCCTCAGGGTCTATAGGAGTATATAGATGGCGGTATGCCTCCAGGAGGCGCTCGAGAAATGCTGAAGGCAACTCGTCTGGCCCCTGTTTTACATCTGCTACCTTAGAAAGGTTTGTGGGTTTTCGAGCTGCCCTCTAACAGAGTCTGGTGGTACTCACCGAGTGCTCTCCTACCTTCAGTTGTCCCATAGTTCCAGCTTGGTCTTCTCCTAGGTAAAGCTCGTTCAATCACTTCTGTTTTTTTTCGTCGCTTGTAAGAGCACTTATCTTAGGCACTTCTGCCAGGATTCGCTCCCTTTCCTCCGTGGTGAAGAGAGTAAGGAGAATCTGTTGACAGTCATCCCAGGTGGGGAGGTGATTAAAGAAAACGGAATCAACCAGAGAAATCAAGGAACTAGGATCCGTGCTAAAAGGGGGATTCTGGTTTTTCCAGTTATAAAGGTCTGTTGTGGAAAAAATGTGAAAATGGAACATACACATAGCGACCTTCTGGAATCTGGCGGAGAGGAAGAACGGGGCCGGAGTCGGCTCCACTTCAGGATATTAATAGAAATGGAGCCGGCAGGTCGGCCAGGGGAAGCAACTGAGTCAGGCCTTCCATAAGGGTGGCCCTGTCGGGTATGGGGAGGAGAAGGAACAGGGGCTGGCTCCTTTGGGAAGACTAGAGTTGGAGGAGTGGTTGAGTGGGGCGATTGAGGAAGCAGTTGAGGGGAGGGAGAGGGAGATGGTGGAGTAGTTAGTGGAGCAGCTGCGACTGCACCCGCGGCAGGAGGATAAAAAGGAGCCGAAGCATATGGGGAAGGGAGGGAATTCCTCCAGAGAGTCCTGTAGGACAGGGCTCTTAGTGGATTTATGGTTTGTTTTTGAGGGACCCTGGGGAGTTCTCCCAGCCACAACCAGGGCTTGCCCTCCCTGTCCATTCTGGACCATCCAAACCTTCATCCAGGCGGGGGAATTAGTTGTTGCTTCCGCCCAGGGTAGAATATATCCTATTTGATCTGGGTGGCCAGGATTTCCAAGAGTGATGTTAGATATAGCCCATGCCACTTGGGATCAAAGGTGCCCTCAGGGGGCCAGCCGACTCCGAAGGTGGGCCATTCTACCTCATAGAATGTTCGGAGGCGTTTCTTGGTGATGGGATAATCATAATCCTGCTTAAACGAAATGGGGATAAAGTTTGTCAAAATTCCTTAAAACAGTTCAAAGGAGTATCAGGCTTACTTGTCTTATTACCCATGTTGTCCAATTTATTACATTTACAACAGAGAAGACACACAATGAGAAAGCAGAAACCAAAAACAACAAAACAAAACAAAAAACAGAACACAGGACAATATACAAAAGAACAAGAACCAGGCGCCAAACCAACCAGGGAGCAGTGCCTCGTCAGGCACCTCTCTGTCCTCAGTGGGAATTCCCGACCAAACCAGAAAGCAGTGCGACCTTTCGCTACTGCCCTGGACAGGAGTGTATGTGCCTCGCCAGGCACCTCACTGTCCCCAGTAGAGATCTCAAAACCAGATACCAGATGTTACTAGGGCGCCACTTACCTGCGGAGGTTTTTTTTCCCACTGGATGCTTGCTAATGTTTTGATGCGGCAGTTCACTCCAGTAGTCCGAAGGACTGAAGGCACACCCTGGGGCCTTGGAACGTCTCAAGGTGCACACCCCCTAGGGTAGCACTCCACCCCGGAGTCCCAGAGCGAAGGTCCGGCTTCAGAATTTGTAGTTGTCTGAATCTCGCTGGCTTCAGAATTTGTAGTTGTCTGAATCTCGCTGCGGCCTCCAAAAATGTTGATCCAAGACGCCAAAGAAAAGACCACCAACTCCAATTTTAAATTAAAGCAAGCTTATATTGTATACACACAAAGAGAGCTGGCCAGGGCTGCCCCTCCAAACACTGGGCTTGGGGTCAGCCCCGCTCTCAGGGAAGACAAGGTTTTTATAGTTCAAAGAGTTACAAAAAATCTTGGGAACTTACAGCTAACAAGGTCAGACATGTGTAATTCAAAGCAAGTAGCAAACTAATCACCTACATGGCATTGCATTTCAAGGAAAAGGGGGGTGTAGTCAAACCCCATATCAAAAGTTTATGAGGCACCGTTAGTTTTAGAGAGAGAGTTGTTATCTGGTCAAGGAAAGCCAGGCCTGAGTGAGCGCAAGGCCTGGGCATGAATGCCAGACAATAAACTCAAGCCAAATAAGAATCCTAGCATTTCATAGAAAACTGAAGTGGGCTTTTCATAACTTTTTGACAGGATGGCTCTCAGTCTTAAGATGAAATTAGGCTGGTTTATCAGTATATAAGAAGTACAGTGGGGGCTGGGGTTGTGGCTCAGCGGTAGAGTGCTCACCTCGCACGTGTGCAGCCCGGGTTCAATCCTCAGCACCACGTAAACATAAATGCATTGCATTGTGTACTACTAAAGCAAATAAATAAATATTAAAAAAAAGAAGTACAATGGCAGTATTTAGAGAATTAAAAAAAATCTTTTTGTAGTTATAGATGGACACAGTATCTTTATTTATTTTTTTATATGGTGTTGAGAATCGAACCTAGTACCTCACACATGCAAGGCAAGAATTCTACCACTGAGCCACAACCCCAGCCCTAGAGAAATTGTATCCATGTTTTTTACTATGTATGTTATTTTTTGCTTTTCAAATAGTATATTAGCATTTTGAAAATGTTTTTACCAATGTTGGCTAGAATATTGCAGAATGTAAGCTGTTGTACTCTTGTAGGAGTATAAATGGGTGTAGATATTTGGAGGTAGTTAGTACTGTCTAGCAAAATGCTTATACTCAGTAATTCTACTTTCGTGCCACAGGATGTTAATATGAAAGAGAAGGAATATGTCCCAGCACATTTTATGGGGCTAGTATAACCTGGTACCAAAGCCAGACAAGGGTAGTATTCTGAAGGAATAGAGAAATTCACTCAAAAGAGCAAACACGTATCATAAACCAAATTGAGAATTTAAGATTGTGTTAATAGAAAAACTGTTGATATAATTTTACAGATTAAAAATGAAAAAAAGTGATTATCTAAATATAGAAAAAGTATTTGATTAAGTTCAATGTTCATTCATGTTAAACATTCTTAGTAAACTAGGATTAAAAGGAAACTTGATTTTAATCTGATAAAGGGGTATTTACAAAACATAGTAGAGTGAAACATAGTATTTGATGATCATTTGTCAGGCATATTCTCTTTTTTTTTTTTTTGTGGTACCGGGGATTGAACTCAGGGGCACTCGACCACTGGGCCACATCCCCAGCCCTTTTTTGTATTTCATTAGAGACAGAGTCTCACTGCGTTGCTAAGTGCCTCGCCATTGCTGAGGCTGGCTTTTGAACTCGCAATCCTCCTGCCTCAGTTGGTCGAGTGCCCCTGAGTTCAATCCCCGGTACCACAAAAAAACAAAAAACAACAACAACAACAAAAAAAACCCACAGAATTTTAAAAAAGATATCATTTACCATTTTCAGCAAAGAATCAAAGTAATATTATTTAACAAAAGTTTAGCAAGACCTTTATGGAGAGAAGTACAAAACTGTTGAAAGACATAACCATTGAAAGAAAACTGAATAAATTGGGGTTGAGTGAGGCTAGTCTATATTCTTGGTAAGAAGACTTGATATCATAGAAATGTTCATTGCCTTCAAAATAATCTAAACAGTGGATCACAAATTTAAATGTGCGTGTGAAACACTTTCTGATGCAGATAGACTGAGTGGGGTCTGAGATTCTGCTTTCCTAATAAGCTCCTAGATGATGTTAATGATGTTTGTTAACAGGATATATAGATTAATTTGCATTAAAAGTAAATGTTACAATAGAATTTGCATGGAGAGCTTACCAGGCTAATTTAAAATAAATACAAAAGGTGGAAAATGATCAAGATATTCTTGAAAATTATATGGTGGGGAGAATTGATCTTTGAGATACTAAAATTTGTTATAAGGCTTATAATAGTTAAGACTGTGGTACCTCTGCAGATCAACCCCAAAACAGACCCAGACACATATACAAATTTAGTATGATAGATGTGGCACTGCAGATCAGCAAAGAAAGGAAGAATTATTTGATAAAAGGTATTGGGACAATTTATTATGTTTGAAAAACAAATTAAATTGAATCCCTATATTAGGTCTTACAAAAAATTAGTAAAGACTTATGAATTTTATGACAAATCTTTAAACTTAACCTGAAGAAAATATAGAACAGTTTTTTTTTGTTTGTTTGTTTCTGCGTGGTGCTTGGGATCAAACCAAGGGCACTGAGGTACATCCTCAGGCCTTGTTGGAGAAAATTTTTAACAGCTTTGTGCTGGAGAAGGAATCTTCAAATCTTCAGAGGCACAAATCTTGAGGGATTTGTGCTACATTAAAATTAAACTTCAAGAGCCTCCATTAAAAAAAAGAGAGAAAAAAAAAAGAATCACAATTGGGGGCTGATGAAAGATTCGTATCTAGAATATATAAAGAACTGCTACAAATCAGAAAGTTCATTAAGTAGAAAAGTGTACCAAGGACATGAAAGGTAAGAAATATGATTGGCTGATAAGTACCCAAAAAGATATTTAGCCTTGTTAGTATCAGAGAAAGCTAAGTAAAGCCACAGTGAAAGATGATGTCTGTGAAAATGGCAAAGTAGGGAACTCTGGGGGTCATTCCTCAGCAAAAACAGCAAAAAACTTGGGAAAAACTATCAGAATCAAGTTTTATCAGAATCTGGAAGACAGTCAAAGGCTTACCACAACCAATTAAACACTTAACTGAAAGATAACTGAAAGATTTAAAAAAAAAAAAACTACCAAGAACTCTCAATCTGGCAAAACTTCAGGAATGAAAAAATCAAGATATATGCGTAAACAGTAGCTGATGGGATTCATTTCTAATAGACCTACCCTGTAGGAAATGGTAAAGGTAGTCCTTAAGGCTTTCACAGACCTTATTAAATGTATTAGCTGACATACGGCCAAAGAATATGCATTTTAAATAAGCTCTCCTATAGGTTCTTATATACCAAATCCAAAAACTCCACCAGATTGTTAAAAACTGGAGGGAAAACAAAACCTCAAACCAAAAACAATAGTACGACATCAAGTGCTTGTCAGGATGTGGCACAATGGAAACCTAAAAAGGGAGGAAATATCTTTGAAAATCAAGAAGTAAATGTATACTGGAAAAGTTAACAACAAAAAAAATAACATTGCAAAACTTATCAAACTCCATAACTTCGAGAGTTGCTATAGCAGATTATTAAATGAGAATGGAGTGGGATTTGTAATCAGCTTAATGTGCCTACTAGGTTACTAATCTTTTCTCTGAGTTAGGAGGCTGTTATTAACGTCAGTCTCTGGAAGAAAAAGTTTAGAATGGTGAGGTTCTGAAGAATTTTAAGTCCTGAGGTCATGTGCTGAGGAGTTTTCTATCCTTGGTATTATATATATGCACTAAAGAATAAGCTCTTCCATTGACTTAAATCTTTCTTTATTTATTGGTACTAGAGTTTAATCCAGGGGTGCTTTACCACGAGCTACATCCCCAGTCCTTTTTATCTTTTTATTTTGAGATGGTCTCACTACGTTGCTTAGGACCTCACTGAGTTCCTCAGGCTTGCCTTGAACTTGTGATCCTCCTGTCTTTAGCCTCCCAAGCAGCTGGGATTACAGGCATGTGCCACCACACATGGCTTGACTTAAAACTTTAAAACAAAGAAATGGATTAGTATGATCAGTGTTATATACTTTGTGGATGGAGTACAGTAAGTAGTATTCTGTAGATCTTTTGAGATATCTGGTATACAGATAGATAAAGCTTTAATTATTTTAAGGTGATTCCCCCCCCCTATTTATTTTTTGCTTAGTGATTCTTAGTGATTCTTCTACCAAATCCAGTAACCCCTCTATATCCCTTTTACTGATAAAAGTATGTACCACAGAATGCACTTATGAAACATTCCTGCACTGCTTTGGAACAGCTTTGACATAACCCCTCTCTGATGCAGGTGCCAAGTTAAGAGAAGTATTTTATGGACATTTGTCTCCATTTTGTGATGATGCTTCCCCCTACCCCAAGTGTATAAGTACATACATTTTATTTAAACCTTTGAATGTGAATGTAATTTCTGACAAAACACAAGGTTATAATGTTGATATAAATGGTTGATTATGCTTAGGATAGAAGTCCAGGATACCTTCAGCTCATATTTATTTTTCTGAAGGGGAAACTGGTCAGGGGCATATGGATGGGTATGAATGAGGCCAGCCATTAGCTTACTTGTTTCTTTATGAAGAAAATAATTTATTTCAATTTTTTAGACTTTTTTCCCCTTATGTTTCATTCCATGAAACTGGGGAAACAAACATACTTCATTATTTTGGAGCTGCTGAATTTCAAAGTGTTAAAAGTTATTCCTTCTATTTTTGTTATTTCTTCCCTTTTCCTAACGTGATTTATTTCTGGTTTTTACTAGCTCTGGGACCATTTGGATCACACGATGTTTTTCCAAGATTTTAGATCATTTCTAAGTAGCAATCCACTGGACCAAGATAATAGAGCCAACGAAAGGAGTCACCAAACTCACACTGACTTCTGGGGACCAAGTAGGCCTCCAAGGCTGCCAATGACCCCGGAGATATAGGTCTCGAGGAAGTACTCGTCCTGACAGATCTCCAGCTATTGAAGGGTGAGTAGTTGTTTTTAAGTTCTCTTTTAAGGGTCGTCTCAATCTGAAAACATAATATATGATAGCATAACATATCATATCTGATAGGATAATCTGATCTTTACTATCTTTGTGCACAAAAGGATGAAAATGAAGCTAAATTTACTGTATTCAGCTAATATCATTTAATGAAGGGCAATAAACTACAGGGTGAAAAAACTGAATTATAGGTCTGTTAATGTTTCAGGTTCATATATAGATAATATGTTTATCAAATTTTCAGAAGACACAAAAAGGCACATCAAGTATATTGAATTAAGATTCAGAGATCTGTTCTAGAGCTCAACAGATTAGAACAATGGACTTTTTTTGTGTGTGTGTGGTGCTAGGGATTGAATCCAGGGCCTTGCAAGGCAAGCACTCTATCAACTAAGCTATACCCCCATCCCTTAATGTGAAATTTAATAGGAATAAATGTAAAGTCTTAGGACTGAAATAATATGCAACAAATGTCTGTTGAGTCTTTTTTATGTATGGGACATTATACTAGGCACTGGGAATATAATGGAAAGAAAACAGATGGTTTTCCTTGATGAAATCAAGGAAATCAATGGATACCATTTAGAAGTAGAATAATAAACATTAATTTTAAGCATTTCCCATGTGCCCAGGACTGTGCTCTTCATGCTTTATCTGCTTTATCTCATTTAATCTGTATAAAGATAATAAGTGCTGTTGCTATTTTCATTTTATATAAGAAAAAACTAAAGACTCAGAGAAATAAAGTAACAGCTAGTGGTTGATCCAAGGGCTTGAACTGAGGGTTGTGTGATCTAGTGGTATGCTAACACAGTAGCCACTAGCCACACATGGCTATACCAGTTTAAATTTAAATTAATGGAGAGTTAAAAAAATTAAGAATTCCTTATTCCTACTAGTCACACTTTAAGGATTTAGTAGTCACATATAGCTCTAGTAGTTACTGGATTTTTAAAAAATATTTATTTATTTGCTTTAGTTGTATACAATGCATTTATTTTTACATGGTGCTGAGGATCGAACCCGGGCCATGCATGTGCCAGGCGAGCGCTCTACCGCTCAGCCACAACTCCAGCCCCAGTTACTGAATTTGATAGCCCAGATTACAGAACATTTATGTCATTTCAGAAAGACCTATTGAACAGTGATGTTCTAGAACCTACAATCCTTTCCCTCCCCTGCCTTCTAGACTGTATCAATAACTTTTACTATACTTCCTTTATCATATCTCTCCAACTATTTGTCTATTGGTTCATCTTATGTTTTATGCATTTCATTTAACTGCATACATTCCTTTTTAGGACAAATACAAGATATAGGAAATCTGATTTACTAGGATTGAGTAGGACAAGCATCAGTTAAATCTTAGACTATTTTAATAGCTTATGGTACCCAGTGGTAAATCTATTATGCTAGTTAAACTGCTTATAAATTGTGTTTCTTTCTGTACCTATTTGGATCTGCATTGTTGAACCTCTCAATTAAAATTCATCTAAATTCCTATACATCCTTTTTTTTCCTCTTCCACCCACTAAATCACCAAGTTTTGATCAGTGCTGTGGTCCACTTTTCACTGCTTCTTTAATAGGGGATGCTTAAGCACTGCTAGAGGAGAATCAAATGTTTTCATTGATGCCTATGCAAATAGGAAGATATATTTAATCTCCATTAGACTGTCTATGCCTTTTATTTTTAATATTTATTTATTTGTTTTTAGTTGTACATAATGTCTTTATTTTTACGTGGTGCTGAGTATCAAACCTGGGCCATGCACGTGCTAGGCAAGCGCTCTACCGCTGAGCCACAACCCCAACCCTTCTCCATGCTTTTGATTAGTCTTTTGTTTTGCATTACCTCAGCAGATGTTTTTAAATGTCACCAAATACCCCTATCTAGATTTCCTGTCCACTAGCTAATTTTCAGCAGCTGACTTATCTTCCCTAGTTTGAAAATTGGGACCTTAGGCATGAACTCCTCAAATCTCTGTGTCCAGCTTCTCTATATCAACATTCATTTCTCCCTATGATCTCCTGAAATGAGATGTCCTTTCTTCTTTTCAAGGCAAGCCCATCAGCCCAAGTCCCTGACCTGTTTCTTACCTATTTCTTCTGGGATCTTGTTTCATCCTTTTTTCTTTTCCTGCTTACTTTTCCCCTTTATGCTCCTCAACTGTCCTTTTTAATCTTTTAGTTTTGTGATTTTCAAACCTGGCCGTGCATTAATGTCACTGAGGATATTTTAGAAAATACTGGTATGGGGTCCCATCCCCAGGGACCCTTGGGTGATAATTTTTAGAAGTTCCTGAGATTATTCTTATTATAGCCAGAATTCAGAATTAGTGCTGTAGTTGCTGCCCAGTTGCTGCCCTTTCCATTCCTACATTTACTTTGTGTACTTCTTCATCTCCCATTATTCCTTTAACTATCATAGTTTTTGGCCCTTCTTTCAACTAAAATCCTTGTTAACTTCTAATTGCAGACCCATCAGATATTTTAAATCTTTATCCAGTTCACTGAATTAGACTTTTGGGGTCTTTTTCTTCCCCCTTGAAATTCTCTACTGCTCTGACTTCTGTGATAGTACATTTTCTTGATTTACCTCTTTGTTGACATTTCTGATTGTTATTAATGGTGCTGAGGGGTAAACCCATGACTTTGTGCGTGCTAAGCATGGGCTTTACCACTGTAACTCCCAGCCTTGACTCTTCTTGTGAGTACTTTAAAGAATTGGTTTTCCTGTATTCTGCTTTTCCTCTTATTCTATAGGATTTCTCAATTTCAGGACTACTGAAATTTTGAATGGGATAATTCTTCGTTGTGTGGGGCTCTCCTGTGTATTGTATAGGATGTTTAACAGTATCCCTGGCCGTTTCTTGTATAACCTTAATAACTCCCCACCTTCTGTTCCAGTTATGACAACAGAAACCTCCCTTGGGGATGAAATTATCCCTCATTGAGAATCACTGATCTATAAGTTATCTGTGGTCATTCTCAAGTCCTCTCATAATTCTCATAATTACCTATATACTAAAGACTCACAGATCCACAGTGTTACCATTGTTAAATCTCATTCCATATTGCCTTTACAGAATTTTCCACCTAAATTTTAAAATCTGTACCACTTCCCTGCTTAAAAATTGTTATGGAGCCCATAACCTCATATATAAGGCCCTCTATCTTTTGGGATCCTTCCAATCTCTACAGCCTTGTTTCCTGTCACCTCCTATTTTTCTTCTATTCTACCAGTACCAGACTTAGTTGTTTTTTTGTTTGTTTGTTTAACACGTACCATGCTGTTCTTCTGTGTCTTTGCCTAATCTGTTTTCTCAGCTAGAAATACCTTTGTTGCTTTCTTAACCCAATTAAATCAGTCCTCCACTGAATCTAGGAAACCTCCTCTGACCATCCAGGACTGAATCAAATACCTTTCCTTTGTATTCCCCAGAATACTTTATTTCTCTATCATAGTTCTAACTCTTCAAGTTGGAACTATTTACTAGCTACCGTTCATTTAGCCCATTATTCCAAACATTCTCTTAGCTCATTTAACGTTCCCAATAAGCCTGTGAGGTAGGTACTGTTGAGGAAATTGAGATTTCTGTTTTATTAGAGCCTGTATTAATTATCTATTATTGCATAACAATAGATGTAGCTGTAAACCATAGTAACTTGAAACAATAATAATTGTGTATTATCTCATTTTCTTTGTGTCAGGAATTCAGACCATGGTATGGGGAAATATTTTGTCTCTGCTGTCTGATATCTGAGAGACTTATATAGGCTGGCAGCTAGAATAATTTGCACAGTTATTTGCTCATATGTCTAATGGTTAATACCAACTGGTAACTAGGGGGTTTGGTTTATGCTGTCAGCTGGTTTACTAGTTAGCTTTCTGCTGCTCTAACAAGTACCTGAGATAAAATCAACTTGAAAGGAGAATAGCTTTATTTTGCCTCACAGTGTCAAAGATTTTAGTCCATGGTTGTTTAGCCCTGCTGCTTGTAGGATCTCATGGTATGAATGTGCAGCAGAGGAGGTCTGTTTACCTCATGGCAACAGGGAAACAAAGAAAGAAAGATAGGAAGGAGCCAGAGTTCCAGCATCCCTTTCCAGAGCATACTCTAATGACCTAATTTCCTTTCATTAGGCCCCACCTCTTAAAGTTTCAAAACCTTCTAGTAACACCAACCTGAGGACCAAGCCTTTAGCATATGGCCCTTTGGAGGATATTCCATATCCAAACTACAGTAGCTGATAAGTGTTAGTTTTTAAGGGTCCCTCTTAGGTAAACCTCTCCCCAGGGATGGTCATTAATTTAGATTTGTCTTATTGTTTCTTCATTCAGATTGAATATCTGGGCAAAAATATCAAATAGGCTGAATATGGCAGTGAATACTTGCATTCCAAGCAACTGGGGAGGTTGAGGCAGGAGGATTGCAAATTCAAAGCCAGCTTGGGCAATTTAGCAAGACCGTGACTCAATAAAATGGACTGGGAATGTAGTTAAATGGTATAGCATTTGCCTGGCACATGTGAGATCCTGGCTTCAGTTCCCCAGTACTGGTGGGGAAAAAATCAAATGAATGGTATTTGTATCCTTCTTAGTATATCTCAACAGATGGCACATGATGTCAGAAGTCTTTTTTTCTTATAAAGGCATCCTTTCTCCTTTGTAATTAATACATTATCTAGGGTAATAATTTGAGAGTGAGTGAATATTTGGTTCTCTAATGGTTTTTTTAATATCAGTTTTTTAGTTATAGGTGGACACAATATCTTTATTTTATTTTCATGTGGTGCTGAGGATGGAACCCAGTGCCTTACACATGTTAGGTGAGCACTCTACCTCTGAACCATAACCCCAGCTCTCTAATAGTTTTGCATCTAATGCTATTAGTGTCCATTGCCTGGATTGTTACTGTAATAGCTGTGAAATAATTTTATATTTGTTTCTACTTTAATTACATTTATTTCCATTTCTACAATTTCTTTTCCAAGTTTAGACTTTTTTTTTTTTTTTTTTGGTAAGAGCTTTTCTCCCTGCTTTATTTTTTTTTTAGCATGAATTCGTGTTTTTTTTAAAAAAATCATTATTCGTTTTGATGCTCCAATAATCCCAATTTGGCCAGAGTAATTATGTCTAAGCATTTTAGACAATAGTCCTTGTTCACAGCCCTTGAATTAGTAAGAGAATTGGGCTGTCAGAGTAAGGTGATCAGGTCATCTTTCTCTGATTATTAGCTGATAATGTATTAGCTGATAACAAATAGAGTTTCTGCTGTTATCAGATAGGTTTCCTTTTGTGGACATAAAATATTTTCAAAAAGATCTTTTTAGTTGCCAAAGGAGAATGGGGAGAATTTCTTAATTTGTCTTTTCTTACTGTGTGAATGTTAAAAAAACGCAATATAGTACAAATGTTCTTGTCCTGCCTTATATCCTTTTTGTAATCAAAGAGAAAAGAAGAAAATAACTAATATTTCTTAAATGCCTAGAATTTTTCAGACTACATATACACTTCTCACAATGCTTTTACATTGGGCTAGGTACAGCTAAAGTAGGTAAGGATTGAATTGTAAATATTTTGCAAAAAAATTTCTTTTAAGCTAGGTGTGGTGGTACATGCCTGTAATCCCAGTGGCTCAGGAGGCTGAGGCAGGAGGATCACAAGTTCAAGGCCAACCTTAGCAAGTTAGTGAGACTCTAAGGTACTCTACAGTACTTAGCCAGACCTTGTAGCTCAATGATTAAACACCCCAGGGTTCATTCCCTGGTACCAAATAATAATAATAATAATAATAAATTCTTGTTAGACTGATAAAATACCAATGTGAACACATTAGCTTGAATCAGTCTTCCTTGGTTGCTTTCTCTCTTTCATTTTATAGGAACTAATGGTCTACTATAGTACTACATTGTTTGTTTGGTTAAAAGCAGAGGATAGGAGAAAGTCTTAAACTTTCTGTTCTTACATGCCCTTTATGGATAATCATATTACCTTAGTAGCATGCAAATAACATATAACATGATTTAACAGTGCCATAAAAAAGTTGTTTTGCTTATGTCGTTTCCTTTTGTGGTACTGAAAGGGGTTGAATCCAACAGTGCTTTAACCACTGAGCTCCATCTACAGCCCTTTCATTTTCAGACAGGGCCTTGCTAAATTGCCCAGGCTGACCTTGAACTTGGAATCTTCTTGCCTCAGCTTCCTGGGTCACTGGAATTACAGATGGGGGCCACCACATCCAGCTTTTTTTTTTTTTTTTTTTTTGGTGCCGGGGATTGAACTCAGGGGCACTCAACCACTAGGCCACATCCCCAGCCCTTTTTTGTATTTTATTAGAGACAGGGTCTCACTGAGTTGCTAAGTGCCTTGCCATTGCTGAGGCTGGCTTTGAACTCGTGATCCTCCTGCCCCAGCCTCCCAAGTGCTGGGATTACAGGCGTGTGCCACCATGCCCGGCTCATATCCAGCTTTTTAAAAAGGTATTTTTTCTTATACATAACAAGTTAGTTTAGTGTCTCAACCATACCAGAGTTAGAGCTCTGATTCTCTTAGTCTTTCCCTCAACTTATTGGCTTCAGGCCTTAGATAGCAAGAAAGGGGAAATGATATATCATGTACTGATTCCATTTTTTTTTTTTTTTTTTTTTTTTTTTTTTTTAAGGAGAGGAAAAGCTTTTCTACTGTCCCATTTATTCTCTCTGCCAAAATTCCACTCACTGGGCTCCCTGTCCCCATCCATAGGAAAGCTTAAGAGAGCGTGCATTTAGCTTTTCAGTCTTATGTAAGAGATGGTGGCAAGGGAGAACTGTATCGAGAGTGGATTTAGGGTCAGCCAGTCACAATATCTGCTTGTTAGGTATTTTATTAGCTGCTTGCATGGTGGTGCAAAAAGATAACAAGTTGGAGCCCAGCCTCAGCAACTTAACAAAATACTATCAAAATAAAAATAAAAAGGACCTAGGATGTAGTTTAGTGGTAAAGTGCCACTGGATTCAACCCCCACTACCAAAAACCAAAAAACAAAAGCCACAGATTAATTGTACTATAGAATTAAAATTTATTTCATTTTAAACAATGTTTTAGCAATCTTTTGAAGCTTCTTAAATTTTACTATTGCTGATAAAATACATTAACTGTGGACACTCCCCATTTTGTGGTTGCCATCAGCTAAGAGGTTTTGGCTTTTTTAGTATTTTTCCTTACATTTCAATCGTTTAATTTCTTTATGAATTTTCTTTGTTTCATCATCATTATTATCATTTAATGTTTCTCTTTAAATAGATCACCTTTTTATTTTGTATTTTGTATTTTTATTTTTTTGGTACCAGGTATTGAACTCAGGGGCACTCCACCACTGGGTCACATCCCCAGACCTTTTTTGTATTTTTTTTAGAGACAGGGTCTCACTGAGTTGCTAAGTGCCTCGCCATTGCTGAGGCTGGCTTTGAACTCGTGATCCTCCTGCCTCAGCCTCCCAAGTGCTGGGATTACAGGCGTGCGCCACCACGCCGGCTACCTTTTTTTTTAAACAGTAGAAATTAGCTTTATTTAGTTTTACAGTGCTGGGAATCTGGACAATTAAAGAGTTATATAACCTCATTATATTCAAGATACAGAATATTTCATCACAAAACTACCCTATTTACCTAATTGCCTTTCCCACTTCAGACTGTCCATTAGCATAATATACTTGAGATTCATCTATGTTATTGCCTGTATCAGTAGTTCATTCTTTTTACTGAGAACTAGTTTCCATGGTACAGATTGATGTATTATAATTTATCCATCTATTCACCCGTGAATAGACTTTAGGCTGTCTCTAATTTTTAGTGACTATGAATAAAACTGATGAAAATATTTACATACAGGGTTTTGTGGGAATATATGTCATCATTTCTCTTGTGTAATTATATAGAAGTAAGAATGCTGGATTATATGGTAGGTATGTATTTAATTTACAATAAACTGCCAACCAGTTTTTCGAATCATCCTTTTTTTACATTCATTTCGCATCCACACTTGATGTTTTTAGTTTAAAGCCATTCTAATCTCACTGTGGTTTTAACTTTCATGTCCTTAATGACCAGTGATGCTGAATATCTTTTCATTTGTTTATTTATCTGTATGACTTCATTGGTGAATGTCAGTTTAAATCTTTAGCCCACATGTTATTGGATGTTTTTTATTGCTTATTATTATTAAATAGTGAAAGTCTGTCATATATTCCAGATCACGATATTTTTTTGGGTGGGGGGGGGATACTGGGGATTGAACCCAGGGGCAGTTAATCACTGAGCCAATCCCCAGCCCTTTTTTTTTTTTTTAGATTATTTATTTACTTATTCATAATGCACAAGTATATCATCTTTTTACATACAACTGCTTGTATACAAAGTATATAAGTACCATTCAGATCTTTAATCATGCATTTAGGATAGTGATATCCATCTCATTCAACCACCATTTTCCCCCCTTTTCCCTCCCTTGCCCTCCCTTTTCCTTTGACCATTCTAGTGTTCCTCTAATCCTATGTACCCCCATCCAATCACACTGTGAACTAACCTCCTTATATCAGAGAAAACATTTGGTGTTTGGATTTTTGAGATTGACTAAATTCACTTAGCATTATATTCTCCAACTTCATCCATTTACCTGCAAATGCCATTATTTTATTCTCTCTTATTGCTGAGTAAAATTCCATTTTGTATATATACCACATTTTCTTTATCCACTCATCTACTGAGGGACATCTAGGTTGGTTCCACAACCTAGCTATTATGAATTGTGCTGCTATAAACATTGAAGTGGCTATGTCACTGTAATATGCTATTTTTAAGTCTTTTGGGAATAGACCCAGGAGTGGGATGGCTGGGTCATAGGGTGGTTCCATTCCCATTTTCCCAAGAAATCTCCATACTGCTTTCCATAGCGGTTGCACCATTTTCCCAGCCCATTTTTTTTTTATATTTTATTTTGAGTCAGGATCTCGCTAAGTTGCTGAGGCCAGCTTTGAACTTGCGATCCTCCTGCCTTAGACTCCTGAGCTGCTAGAATAATCTTAGTATTACTATACTATTCATTTATAAAAATGGTTAAGATGGTAGATTTTACATTATATGTTTTTATCCCAATAAAAAATGTATAATTTATGAATTTCATTGTAGGAGTCAGATGGTAATGTGTGCTTTTCTAGAAAAATCATCCAAGAAGCCAACTGCTTAATATTCCTTTCTACAGCAGTGACAAATATCTCCAACTCTAATAAGACTAGAGAACTTGTCCCAGGCCCATCCAACATGAATGACTCTTGTAGATTCTGAGGATGATGAGGCACTTGGAAAATTCTTGGTGAAAGGCAAGATGGGGTACTAGAGATTATTACTGTAAGGCACATGGGATATCTAAGATTGTTAGTACATGATAATCCAAGATTCTTGGTGTAAGGCACTGCGAGATATACAGATGTCCATGAAATCTAATTCTCTATTTTCAAGGAGTTCATGTCACTGCCATTTCTTTATTCTTGACTAGCCACTTTGAGTAATGTTCATCTGAGGCCAAGTTATTTTTCCTTTGTAATCTTCTGGCTTTGAGTACTTTTAACAACTGAGAACTCCCAAAGGAAAGGCTATAGAGTCCCTTTCAACAGTTCAGGAGTTGTCATTTCCAGTATATCTCACATCAAACACTGTAAGTTAGGAATGAAAAAGCATGGCTGGGAATTTCTGCTTAAGTTTCATTTTTTAAGAGCAAAACTAATGTGCCAAGGAATGGGAAGACTGGGGACAAGGGATCATTTTCTTGAGAGACAGCATTTCTTTCAGTGTTTATTATGAGAAAGAAAAAGAATAGGCTGTAGGTAACTTAATCTAAACAACTTTTGGTTTAGCCTGAACAAAAACTCATCTGTTTTTAACTTTATTTAGTTGTTGTTTTATGAAAGGAAGCTTCATAATTTTTTTGTGTACAAACATTATTGGCTAAATATTTACTAGCCATTTTTGTTCACTTATCTTTTTGCCAAGTAGACACTGTCTCTTGAAATGAAGTCAGAAAAATGCCAAACACTGCTTTCTGAGGCTGTTTGAAATATAGGGCTGTAACCCATTTCTTACTGTTGGGATCCAAATGATCTGATGGAAGGACCTCTGGGAAAATTTTTCCTCTCATTAATGAAATAACCAAGGAAAATTATAGTTCTTTACTACCTTTGTAAGGATGTCATGTTTGGAACTGCTTCAGCCATCTTCTAACCATATGTGGGAGACCATGGCTGATGCTGAGGATTGCAGAATATAGATGGAAAAACATTTGCTATTAATGGAAATGAATATAGTAAAAATGAAGCAACATCATTCAAATTTAAAACAAAAAGTAAAACAACATTAATAAAGTGCCTTCGGTTCCTAAAGTAGACTTTTGCCTACTTCTCCAACTTTGTTCCATGTCTTGTCTCCTCTTGCTCTCTTCGTTCTAGCCATTCGGACCTTTTAGTCCTCCACAGTTGCTCTAACTTCTTCAGCCATAGGCCTTACACAATTTGGTTTCACTTAACTGGATTACTGGAATGTTCTGTCTTCAACCTTACCTGTCCCATTGCTGAAGCTAATTCAGATCCATCCCTTGGATATAATTTCAGGCATCACTTTCTCTGAGAAACCTTTCCTGACACTCTTACTAAGTCCTTATATATGTCCTCCCAGAGCTCTGTTTACTACTACTTCTTCTTCTTCTTCTTCTTTTAATATTTATTTATTTGCTTTGGTTGTATACAATGTGTTTATTTTTATGTGGTGCTGAGGATCTAACCCAGGCCATGCACGTGCTAGGCGAGCGCTCTACCACTGAGCCACAACCCCAGCCCCTCTGTGTACTTCTTTTTAGCTCTAATCACACCAGCAATTTTATTGTGTGGTGCTATGGTTTGACTGTCCCCTCCAAAACTCATGCCAAGGGACTGGGGTTGTAGCTCAGTGGTAGAGCGCTCTGCCTAGCATATGTGAGGCACTGGGTTTGATCCTTAGCACCACATAAAAATAAATAAAATAAAGGTATTGTATCCATCTACAACTAAAAATAAAATTTTAAAAACTCATGTCAAAATTTAATTGTCACTATGGTGGTATTGGAAAGTGGAACTTTTAATAGTCCATTGGCTTATGGGGGCTCCAGCCTCATGAATGGATTACTACCCTTATAATGGGAGTGGGTTAGTTGTAAAAGCGAGCTCTGTCTGTCTCTTATGTTCTTGCTTGCTCTTATACTGTGTTATGATTCAGCAAGAAGGCCCTCACTAGATGCAATTTCTTGGTTTTGAACTTCAGAGCATCTAGAACCATAAGCTGAATGAAGTTCTCTTGTTTATACTATACTTAAGCTGTGGTTTCTGTTGCAATAGCAAAAAATGGACTAAGACATATGGTTACTTAATGTCTTTCTTTCCTGTTATACTGTTAAATTCCAAGAAGGCAGGGACAATTATTCTTCCCGAGCCTAACATAATCCCTGGCATATAGTACATCCTGAAAGAAATATTTTTTTTTTAATTTTGAAATATGTTAGTGAATGCATGCATTTTCTTTTGAGTGTAACTTTTACTTTTCTTAATCTTATATTTCATTATCCAGGTCATATTAAACTGGACTCCCATTTAGTGCCCAAGCAAAGTGGAGGATAAACAAGACTTATTAATTTCCTCAGGGCATTAAATATTGTAGGGAAATTTAGAGATTCTGGGTTCTCTGGATCCTCAGCAATCATATTATCTTGTTTGTCTTGACTTTGACATAAGAAAAATGGCAGAATTCTAAATGAGAACAATTGTATAGCCATTAAATTTGTTTTGAAAATGCCCCAGTATTATGTGAAATGATTTCATGGTGGTACACCTCCCTGGGAAAACATTGCCCTAACATGTTCATTCTAAGTATATACACTTAAAAAGATTACTTGCCTAGCATACATGGGGCCCTGCCATGAAAAACTAAAAATCAAGTTTATGTGTCTGTTTATACCTGTTGTAATTTTTTTTCACAGTTCCATGAGGACAGGAACAATTTCAGTATCTAATTAGATTTTTTATACCTTTTTTTTTTTTAACTGTAAATGGACACAATACCTTTATTTTATTTATTTATTTAATGTGGTGCTGAGGATTGAACTCAGTACCTCACACTTGCAAGGCAAGTGCTCTACCACTGAGCCACACAACCACAGCCCCTAATTTGATATTTCAGCATCTAACTTTCTTTATATAATAATGTATCTTGTCCATTTTCTACGTCATTACTTATGTTTGTTGGTCAAATCTTTTTCTCTCTGTGTGTCACCCCCCCCCCCCCCCCACACACACACACACACACCTTTGGTTGCTAGGAATTGAACCTAGGGCTTGTACCACTGTTCTACACCAATCCCAGATCTGTCACATTTAAACACATGAATAGAATTCCATAAGAAGACAACACAATTAATTAATATAATCCTTTGTAAAATTTTAGGGCTCTTTTAGATTTTCTTTTTTCTTCATTATATACTATACTACATTGAACACTTGCTTATTTTTGTATTTTATATGTCTCTTAAAGTGTATCTTTCCATATTTTCCCTTTGTACATCAATTTGGATATTTTTCTGTTGACCTACCTTGGCTTTCATTAATCCTATCTTTTGTTGTATCTAATCTGCTTTTATATACATCTAATAAATTCATTATTCAGATACAATATTTTTTTATTTAACCCAGGGGCGCTTAACCAGTGGGCCACATCTCCAGTCTTTTTTTGTATTTTATTTAGGGATAGGGCCTTGCTAAATTGCTGAGGCTGGCTTTGAACTTGCAATCCTCCTGCCTCAGCCTCCCAAGCCACTGGGATTACATAAATGTGCCACCATGCCTGGCTTCACTATCTTTTTTTAACATATTAGTTAACTTAAAGCCCATTTTTGGGTAACTCCAAAATCTAAATCACCTCTAAGGCTATTTCTCTTATTTATCATTTATTACTGGTTTTTGGTCATTGAGCCTATAATTTGGTGGGTCTATTAATTTTTGGTTAAATGTCAATAGTTTTGTATAAAAAACATTGGTACAACTAAAGCAAATAAATAAATATTAAAAAAAAAAAAAACCACAACAAAAACAAAACAAACCCTGTAGACGCCTGAAGCGCTTGGAGCAACAGAGCCGCGGGAAGAACTTCAGAAGCAAACTGGAGACAAACAGCTTTTTATTCTGATAACTTTTCTCTCTGGTTCTAACAACAACTAACACACGCCAAACACAAACACTAAAATGGCGCTGACCCGATCAGCAATTTCGGCCAAGTCACTCGAGATCCGCAACAAGTCTCGTGAGACTACGGGAGGAGACAATGCCCAAATCTCCACGGCTCATAGTCAACTGCAATTCAAGCCAATCCCCAAACAGGGCTCCTGAATTTCCCCCTTTTTGTTTTAAAAGAGGTAATGCTCTAGGACGTCTGTGTGCAACCAACATTCTTACCCGTCATCGGATAATCAAGGCTGTGCCCTTGACTCCTGTCTTAGGTTGATATGTCGGCCACATGAGACTGTCCCATGCGACTGTGCCTGTCTTAGGTTGTCCCCCTCTGGGGATCTTACCCGTCATTGTCTAACCAGCCATCCAATGGAGCCCTTTAGGATCGACTATATATGATGACTAACAGCCGTCCAATTGTGAGGAGATGTTGCGGCTTTAAGGCGACAAGCCTTTTGGTGATGAGCCAAATTGCATAGCATATCAAATTGTTTAAACAAATCAGCTGCCCTAAGTTCCATCAAGTAACACACTGAATTCTCTAGACAAATACCCGCAAGGCATTGTCCCGTAAAGTCCCAAACAATGAAAGATCAAAATGTCCATTTGTTGTAACATGTTGATGTAGGAGGCCCCATGCATGTAGAGCAGAGGCCACACTGTTGGTGAGGTTGTTTGATGTTTGAGCAGCAGGGATGCTTGCGGCGGCCGCGATCCCTGCAGCTGTAGCAGCAGACGTCATTTTTATGTTTAGACAATGCCACCGGCAAATCTTCAGGGCCCGCTACCTAGAAACTCAAGCATCAATTATTAAAGGAAAGGCAGTGCTATTGCAGCACTGAGTCAAGAGGCGAGTTGTCAAACTACAAAATAGAATAATTAAATTAGAAAATTAAAGTTGATTTTTGTTCACATACATCGCTGGTTGAGCTTCTACAAACATAAGTTGGAAAAAATATCATATTTAGAACAAAACAAAGAAAGACTGAGGGTAATTACTGCATTAAAGATAGATTAAAGAAAAGGTAAAGGCACTTTAGAGAAATAATTTGTTAGCTGGAACCCTTGAGTCTCTGTATACAGAGCAATCTTTTACCTGTTGAGATAATTGAAATTAATGAGCTATTAAACAAATGAAGTTAATAACAAATAAACAATCTTAAGTCAAAACACCAAAATATCAGGTTATATAGCACTAGTCATATTGTTTGCTAAAGAGAAGTCCCAGGGACACCTATAAATCAAAATTGAAAGTACCTTCATTTATAAAATTATTTACCTAAATTGAATACTCTTAACCTAAAATGAATTAAAGTTATTTGGATCCATATATATATATATATTTTCTTTTTCATAAGCGCTTTGTTCTTTGTGACGTCACACTGGACAGACGAACAAGCATACAAACATATATTTGTGACGTCACATTAACATGAAATGTAGACAAATGTACAGACATAAAGACATGTATAAAAAAGAAAAAAAAAATACAATTGTGTGCACACTAAAGAGAGATCTCCTTGTCCCGGCCGGGAGAAATGACACTTAAGTTGTGAAATATTTTGAAGGACTCTTTTGAGGGAATCATTCTGTACCTTCATCTTGGTCCTCTTGATTTTGTACCTTTTTTATTAATCTTGATTCTTCAATAACTTCATCTTGATCATTTTGATGTGGTACCTGTTTTATTAATCTAGATGGTATCCATATTGGGTAGGATTCGTCTTTTGGAAAAACACAAACAGATCCTCTTCCCCAAATTAATACTGGATCTGGACCCTTCCATGTACCTGAAAGAACATCCTTCCAGTAAACCAAAGGTTTATGTTGTTGGTGTGGATTCCAATGTCTGTCTCCAGCAGAATAACCATTAGAGTCTAAAGTTAAAAAATTTAAGGTAAACAGGGCAACTGCCAATCTGTCCTTAGGACTTTTCCAATTTCCTTCTTTTTGTTTTAATAACATAATTTTCAGTGTTCGGTTTGCTCTTTCAATACTGCCCTGACCCTGAGGATTGTATGGGATGCCTGTTTTATGGGATATATTGAATTTTGCGCAAAACTGTTTGAAAGATGAGGACGTATATGCGGGGCCATTATCTGTTTTAAGCATTTTGGGGATGCCCAATGCAGCAAAAGCTTGCAAACAATGAGATGTAACATCTTTAACTTTTTCTCCAGAATGTAAGGAAGCAAAAATCATGCCTGAACATGTATCTATGGTCACATGAATAAATCGCAATTTTCCAAAACTTGGCTCATGAGTAACATCCATCTGCCACAAATGATTGGGTATTAATCCTCTAGGGTTAACGCCGAAATGAGGATTGGGCAAATGTGTCATACAAGATTTACAATCTTTTACAATTGTTCTGGCTTGCTCCTTTGTGATTTTAAACCTACGTTGCAAGGTGGTGCTGTTGACATGAAACTGGGAGTGAAATAAAGTAGCTTGTTGTAGCGCTGAAAGTATAAATACTGTTTTTTGTAAGTTCATCAGCCTTTTGATTACCTTCATGGAGGGGACCAGGCAAATTAGTATGTGCTCTAATATGGCCTACGAATAGAGGTTCTTTTCTTGCCCACAAAAGTTTTTGTATTTGATAAAACAATTTAAAGGCTGGAGTATGAGGTGCTATTGTTCCTGCTAACTCTAATTTTGGGACGGCTTGTACAATATAGTGGCTATCTGAAAAAATGTTTACGGGCTGGTCCCTAAAATTTTCCAGAGCTCTTACCACAGCTTCCAATTCCACTAGTTGAGCTGATTTGTGTGCAGTTATGTAAGTCATATTTTCTTTTTTAGTGACTACTGTAGCAGTACCATTTGAGGACCCATCTGTAAATACATTAAATGCCTTAGGAATAGGTTGATTTTTTATTACCTGTGGAAATATAATAGGATGATTAATACAAAAAGATAATATAGGGGACTTAGGAAGATGATTATCAAAATTTGCAGAAGTAGAGCATTTAGCTATAGCCCAATCATTATCATTGAAGCATAAGTATTCAATCTGTGATGATGAATAGGGAGTAATAATAGTAGCAGGGTGAATGCCAAATATTTTAGTAGAAGTCTTAAGTCCTTGAAGAATAAGTTTAGCCACCATGGAGGTATAAGATTCAATTATACTTTTAGGAGAGACGGGCAAATGTATCCATAATAAAGGCCCTTGTTGCCAAAATACTCCTGTGGGTGTATATTGTGAAGAAATAATAATCAACATCAGCGGTTGAGTTAAATCAAATCTATCACAATGAGCTCCTTCGATGGCTTTTTCTACTACCTTTAAAGCTTTCCTAGCATCAGGAGTCAATGTTCGTGGTGAAGATGGATCAGGATCTCCACGAAGGATGTCAAATAAAGGTTTTAGTTGGCCAGTAGTGAGATTTAGTGTAGGGCGAAGCCAATTAATGTCTCCCAGTAGTTTTTGGAAATCATTGAGGGTGGTCAAATGTTCTTTATTTATTAAAATTTTTTGGGGTCTAACAAAAGTATCCATGATTTTAAATCCTAAATATAATATGGGAGATCTGGTTTGAACTTTTTCTTCTGCTATATATAATCCATATTTTTTTAAATTTTCTACCACATCACTGAATATATTAAATAAGATTTTTTGATTAGGGTGGGCCAATAAAATATCATCCATGTAATGTAGACACATGAGGTTTGGATATTTATTTTTAATGGGTTGGATAGCCTTGTCCACATATATTTGGCATATGGTGGGGCTATTAGCCATTCCCTGTGGTAAAACCTTCCATTGATATCTCTGATCAGGGCCATTATTGTTAATAGAAGGAACGGAAAAAGCAAACCTGGGGGCATCCAGAGGATGTAGGGGAATAGAAAAGAAGCAATCCTTTATATCAAGAGTAACAAGATGGAAATTTTTTGGAATAGCTACGGGACTAGGAAGTCCAGGTTGAGTAGGCCCCATAACTTGCATGGTTTTATTGATTTGTCTAAGATCATGTAACAATCGCCATTTTCCTGACTTTTTCTTGATCACAAATATGGGGGAATTCCAGGGAGAGGTGGAAGGTTCTATATGACCTGCTTCTAATTGTTCCTGAACTAATTGGTGGGCCGCTTGTAATTTCTCTTTAGATAGGGGCCACTGAGGGACCCACACTGGCTTATCAGAAAGCCATGGTATTTTCAAAATTATTTTCTCAGTGGCCCCGAAAAAAAATATCTTTTTCCTTTATGACAATGATTACTTTTAGGGTTAAGATTACTCTGTACTTTTTGATAATGAGTTCTTTTATGGTTAAGATTACCCTGTAGGTTTTCACATTTAACATCTGCAGGCTTGGTTGCAAGGTGTACTCCCATTTGTTGCAAAATATCTCTTCCCCATAAAGTAACCGGTAGATTAGGTAAAACATAAGGCTGAAATGTTCCTTTATGGCCTTCATCATCCTCCCATTTTAAAATTACTGCACTTTTATCTGGGAGGTTATTATATCCCAAGCCTCTTAAACTGGTTGAAGCTTTTTGCAGAGGCCAGTGCTTGGGCCATTGGCGTAAATTAATAATGGAAGAGTCAGCTCCAGTATCTATTAATCCCTCCATTTCTATTCCTTGGATTTTTATTTTACACATAGGCCTCCTTGAACAGTCTCGAACCCAGCAAGCCATGAGACTTGAGTCAGTGGAACAAAATCCTCTATTGTTCCCTTCTTGAGGCATACCCATTTTAAATGAATTATGTAAATTGGGAAGGAGAAGCAACTGAGCAATTCTATCTCCTTGATTAACAGAAGTTATACTTTGGGGTGAGCTAAGCATTATTTTTATTTCCCCTTTGTAGTCTGAGTTTATTACACCTGGGGTCACTTGCAAACCTAATAAGCTTTTAGGACTACGCCCGATAATAAGTCCTACAGTCCCTGAGGGAAGAGGTCCCCTGACTCCTGTGGGAATCAGTTGAACCCCCATTTCAGGTGTTAACACTATTCGGGCGGTGGAACAGAGGTCTAATCCTGCATTTCCTCTTGTTCCTCTGGCGAGGGAGTGGATGGGTAGTAGGGATTGTGTCGGGGAAGCATCTGAGTGGATGCTTGAGGATACTCCTTCTGCAATGCCCCGTACATTTGTGGGCCCCGGGGTACTGGGCCCCGTGCCCCGTTTTTTGAATTCCTGAACAGAGGATTTCCATGGATGTCAAATTTTGAATAGCATTTATTGGCCCAATGATTTCCCTTTTTTACACCTGGGGCAGCTGCCTGGGGCACGGTATGAGCTTGATCTTATTTCTCTTTTGGGATTTTGCCTAGAATTGCCTGATTGATTATGATAATTTTGCCTGGAATATCCTGATTGATTATAATGTCTACGTTTAGCCTTTGTGAAATTTCGAGAGGAAGCACCCCTCATTGAGGCTGCAATCACATTTCCTGTGACAAAGGCGCCATTTATATCTTTACATAGTTGTATATATACGGAAAGATCCTTTTTAGTTCTCCATGGCCTGATGGCTGCTTGGCACCATTTATTTGCATTTTCATAAGCTAATTGAACAACTAAAGGCATAGCTTGGTCAACATCTGCAAACACACTACCTGCAGTTCTCAAAAGTCGATCAGCAAAGTCGGCATACGGCTCATTAGGTCCTTGAATCACTTTTGACAAGCTACCTTGTAGATCCCCAGGTCCTTGTACAGTTTTCCATGCCTCTAAGGCAGCTGCATTTATCTGAGCATATATATCTGAGTCATAATCTGTTTGAGCCTGTAAGTCTGCGAATTGCCCTTCTCCTGTGAGCATGTCTATATTATAGTTTTCAAACCCTGCAGCCGCGTTTCTTTTAGCCGTTTCTATACAAAGTTCTTGGAATTGCGATCGCCAAACCAAGAATTGCCCCCCGCTTAATGTTGCTTTACATAGACTTTTCCAGTCTGAGGGGGTTAAGCTAAAGGTGTTAAGGGACTCCAGCATACTCAACGTGAAAGGAGCTTGGGGCCCATAAGTCATTACTGCCTCTTTGAGATTTTTTATTGTTTTGAAATCTACTGACTGATGGACACTCTGTCCATTTTTCTTTTCAAATGCTGGCGGTTCCCAATGTATCTGTGAGTTGTCCTCGAGAGCGCATAAGCGATCAGAAAGACTTTTTATTTCTGTTTCTAGGGTATGCAAATGCCTAGTAATACCCTTCATATTTTCTGTAATGGATTCCACCCATGGGGGAGTAGAGGACACAAGTGACTCCTCTGCCTGACGGACCTTTTTCTCGGTCTTTTTTAGTTTCTTTTTCCTCATTTTCTCAGGATCACTTTTACTAGATTCCTCACCACTGCTAATTTCACTGACAGCAATATCCTGAGGCCCAGGTTCCAGTGAGAGCAAGTATCCTTCAGCTTTCGCCAATAACTCCCGAATAGCTTTAATAGCTTGGATTTTTGTCATTTTTGGGTCTCTTCTAATACTCTCTTTACTGGTCTCAGTTGGCCCAGTGGAATCTACACTTTTTTGATCACTTTCACTTTTGTCTATATACTCCTCACTGAGAACAGAGTCAGGTATATCAAGGAGTCTTTGCATAGCCTCTATCACTTGGGATTCAGTTATATTCGAACCCATCTTTAGAGACCTTTCAGTTCTTACCTGTCCGCTCCGAAGTTCCCCGTACGGGCCGCCACCTGTTGCCGCCTGAAGCGCTTGGAGCAACGGAGCCGCGGGAAGAACTTCAGAAGCAAACTGGAGACAAACAGCTTTTTATTCTGATAACTTTTCTCTCTGGTTCTAACAACAACTAACACACGCCAAACACAAACACTAAAATGGCGCTGACCCGATCAGCAATTTCGGCCAAGTCACTCGAGATCCCGCAACAAGTCTCGTGAGACTACGGGAGGAGACAATGCCCAAATCTCCACGGCTCATAGTCAACTGCAATTCAAGCCAATCCCCAAACAGGGCTCCTGCAAAACCCCTCAAAACTAGAGCGGGTTTAGGTTTTTTTTTTCTTTTGCTAGGCATAGAGCATAGTGGAAAATATTTTTATTCTATCAGGAACTATACCAAGACAAGACTGGGCTACAGCCCTGATACAGATTGTCTACTTAGGGTTCACACTTAGCTTTCAAAAGTTTCAGTTTAGATTTTGAAGCCGGGCGTGGTGGCACACGCCTATAATCCCAGCACTTGGGAGGCTGAGGCAGGAGGATCATGAGTTCAAAGCTAGCCTCAGCAATGATGAGGCATTTAGCAACTCAGTGAGATCCTGTCTCTAATAAAATACAAAAAAGTGCTGGGGATGTGGCCCAGTGGTCGAGTACCCCTGAGTTCAATTCCTGTACCAAAAAAAAAAAAAAAGTTTCAGTTTAGATTTTGATATATTTTGTGAGCCCTTCCTCCCAGGGATGAAAATCCTAATCTTGGTCACAGGAGAGTACTGTAACATTTTACTCTAGTAAATAAAGAAATTAAGACTTCCACTTAAGTGTATCATTTGCTGCTCTTTGTAGCCTCAAGATTTGGTAACTGATCTAAAAGGGAAATTGCTATGTGCCTCCTGAGTCTGCAAAAGATCTGAATTTACTTTTCCCTCATAGTGATCCTTCATTGAAGCTTTGCACAGGATTCTCAGCCTTCTGCTCTTGCCCAGCATCAACAAAATCACTTACAAAAGCTGGCTCCTGGGGCTAGGGTTTTGGCTCAGTGGTAGCATGCTTCCTCAGCACCACATAAAAATTAATAAAATAAAGGTATTGTGTCCAACTACAACTAAAAGTAAAAAAAAATTAAAAAAAAAAAAAAAAGAAGAAGAAGAATCTGGCTCCTTCTTCCAAGATTATTCCCACTCTAGAGTCTTAACCACTCTCTTTCTCATTGCCTTAGTAGTTCTCCTTTGTCTTCAAACATTCTATTCGAATTTTCTAAGTTGTGCAAGGTATTAATGCTGGTCTGCCACCAACTGCTTTCTCTTACCTGAGAGTGAATGTCTGTGGAAACATTTCAGTAGGATGAAATTTTTTTTTCCAGAAAAAAATTGTTTTATTTATAATTGTTATAAAGTTGAACTGCTGAAACTTGTTCACTGAGACATTTTCACTTGCATTAATGTTTTATATCCCCGCATTTATATTAAAAATTTAAAAAAAATTCACACACAAACGAATATGGAAAAATGGCAATACCTGATTTCTGTCCCCTATTTTTCCACTTGCAGTTGTATGCTTAGGTACCTTTTGACCCCATGAGGGAAAAAAATTAATATTCAGAACTACCAATAACAGGGAAAAGAGAAAAAAAAATTTTTTTAAAGAATGAAATGTTTCTAATCAAAGTGAATTCTTAAGTACCTTCTCCACATGGGCCTTATTGCTAGTTGGTGTCTTTTGGCATAATTGTTACATGTTTGGCATGGAGAGAACACAGGTTGTTGTCTTTATAAAGGCCAACCAGAGAGGCCTCACTTGCCTCCTGCAAAGCACCTAGACCTGTGCTCTGGAAGTACAGATCTGTTTTGAAGTCTTGAGCAATTTCTCACACCATATGCTAGAAGGGAAGTTTGCAAATCAGAAGTTCAGTGTACTTTTTTTTGTTTGTTTATTGTTATCAGGGATTGAACCCAGGGTCACTTAACTACTGAGCCATATCCCTAGCTCTTTATTTTTCATTTTGAGATGGGGTTCTGCTAAATTGCTTAGGGTCTAAATTGCTGAAGCTATCTTTGAATTTGAGATCCTCTTGCCTCGGTCTCTTGAGCCTCTGGGATTACAGGAGTGTACCACTATAGTTCAGTGGACTTCTGGTAACATCTCATTTCACAAAGTGCCATAGTACCAAGCCTGTAACGATGAAGTTTTTTTTACCCATCCCAGAGAGGGTACACTCTTGTAAACAGCTTTTGTAGCCAGTTGTTTCCTGGATGCTTTATCACCCACGGATTTGTGGGAAGTCTGCCATATACGGGCTATGATAGAAATACTTTACTTACCCAGTCCTTTTTCTTTGGCTGGAACTTGGCAAGTAGAGGCAGCTCTGGCATTAGAGAGCAATGGTGGCTGTAAACACAATTGAAAGAGTGGATGAAATTCTTTTTTTAAAAAGTATACGGACACAGCCGGGTGTGGTGGCACACGCCTGTAATCCCAGTACTTTGGGAGGCTGAGGCAGGAGGATTGCGAGTTCAAAGCCAGCCTCAGCAATGGCGAGGCACTTAGCAACTCAGTGAGACCCTGTCTCTAAATAAAATACAAAAAAGGGCTGGGGATGTGGCCCAGTGGTTGAGTGCCCCTGAGTTCAATCCCCAGTACAAAACAAAGCCCAAAAAAGTATATGGACACAATACCTTTATTTGCATATTCATTTTGTTTTATTTATTTATTTTTTATGTGATGCTGAGGATCAAACCTAGTGCCTCACACATGCTAGGCGAGCACTCTCACTGAGCCACAATCCCAGCCCCATGGATGAAATTCTTAAGAAAGAAAATGCTGGGTCAAATGATATTGGTAAATTGCCCTTCTAAAAGGCTGTAACTTTTACAATCTCATCAGTGGAATTTGAAAGTATACCATTGTGCTCAGCAAAATTGTTGGTGTCAGTCTCTATCTTTGCTAATCATGATAAACATGGTAGTTCCTTTTGTTTGTAATTTTTTCAGTTGAGCTTATTTTCATATAATTATTGGATGTTTATATTTTTTCTGTGAATTGTACCTTAATATGCCTTGCCCAATTTTCATTTTATGGAGTTTTAAAAAGTTATTTAGGGGCTCTCTCTACATGTGGTATAGGTATGAATTTTTTATATGTTACAAATATGAATTTCTTTCCACTCTGTACTTTGTTTTGTTCTTGTTAACTTTTGTTATATAAGTGCTTTCAAGTTTTAGGGTTTCAAATCTTTCAATACTCTTATGCTTAAAAAGGTTCACCTATTCCAATGTTTTAAATAAGGTTATTCCAATATTTTTGTTATCTGTTGCTTTCATGATTGTATAAATCATAACCCTTTTTGATTTTAAGTGGCAGAAATCAATTTAATATAACTCAAGAAAAAATTAGAATATATTGATTATATAACTCATGTTTTTTGGTTATATCAGACCTAAGATCTTCCTTTTATAACAAATGCCTTATAATGCCTTCTGTTATCCTGACTTGAAATTCAGTGGTAATATAACCTGTAAAACAAATTTTTAAAAATACATATTTGTACATACTATATTTTCCAAAGGAGATATAAAAGGAAAGTATATGAAAATATTTTAATATGTAAATTCTTAGCTGTGACTATTCTGGGAGAGAAAGTGAAAATTTAGATGCTTGCCTCTGCCTGTAGAATCATTAAGAATGTGACAGCTACAAATACAGACAGTACTGTAGTATTGTATTGAAAGTTCATATTACCATATGTGGCATTGGTAGAGGATTATGATTTTCCAAAATGGTGAAGAACTCTTGAGAAAGTTCTGGGGGTGGGGAGGAGTGTAAACTTGCCTTGATTTTCAGTTGCATTCCTGATAAATTCAATATACAATTGTCCCTTGGTATCTGAGGGGGATTGGTTTCAGGACCCCTGCAGACACCAAAATTTGCAGATGCTTGAGTCTCTTATATTTACATATAACCTATGTGTATCCTTGCATATACTTTAAATCACCTCTAGACTAACTTAAAACAACTAATACAACGTAAATGCTATATAAATAGTTGTTATATTGTATTGGTTAGGGAATGACGACAAGAAAAAGATCTATACATGTTCAGTACAGATGCATTTTTTCCTCAGATATTTTCAGTATCAAGTGAGGTGACTGTTTAGAACCTGTGGATATAGAGGGCAGACTGTACATATATGAAGACCAAATGGGCCATACTTTGTGCTTTGTAGGATGGAGTTGGGTTTTAGTGTCAGTAAATTATAGGTAGTTTTCCTCCAAATGAATGTCTAGGCAGAATGTTCAGAATTTATGCATGCTGGAGGACAATTCTTTGTTGGGTTTGGACATCCTCCCATTTATGCAGAGTGGCTTGCACTTGCTCCTACTTTCCTACTTAGTGAATGATACATCCTATTTATTATAATCAGGAAACTGCTTCCTTGAATTTTGGAAATCAGTCCCTTGGGTTGATATTGAGAACCACTGATGTAAACTAAAAGTATGTAGATGGACTAGATTTTTAGTTAGTATGTTGTTTTCTTCTGGCTATTGCCTTTCTTCTATCCCTATTGAATCTGCTTTCCTGTGCTGGCATCACGATTAGATAGCTCTCCCAATGTAAAGTGAAAGTGGCTTCAAGTTTACAAGAACTTTAGAACATTAATTGCAAGAATGTGTCCATGTATCAGCTTTCATGGAGTGTTCCCTGATTTGTTACACCTCTGGGTAAAGAGTATTATTCATATATATTTTTGAGTTGAAGATCTAATCTCTCAGTGAGAGTATCCAGTTACTTATAGCATAATTTATTGAATAATTCCTCTAACTTGAAATGTCTCCTTTATTATATAAGTGTTTTCAGTCTCATCTCTTTTTCTGGATTCTCTGTTATGTTCTGTAGATCTTTATTTATGTGCTTCTATGCATGTACCATACTGGATTGATATGGTTTTATAGTATTATTTGATACCTAATTAGGAAAGATCCCCTCATTTTTTTCCCATTACCTTCTTTATGCTTCTCTCATGTTTGCCTTTCCAAGTGGATTTTAGATAGAATTTGTCAGTCTCAGCCCAAACCATTGGGATTTTGGTTGGAAGCACATTGGATGTATATGTTAATTTGGGGACAGTGGGCACTTTGCAATAATATTGAAACTTTTTATTTAGGTCCATAGTTCATGTCTCAATTTGTTAGTTTTTAAGTAGAGTTTATTTTTTAGAGCAGTTTTAGGATCACTGTAAATCAAGCAGAAGGTACAGGGATTTTTTTGATGTCATTTAGTAAAATTTTAGTTTTTTTAAACTGATTATTTTTAGTTTTTAATGTTACCCGTCATTTTGCTAATTAGTCAAATTCTCTTAGTAACTGTGAAAGATTTTCTTTTTATTTCTTGGGGTTTTCTAGATTTAGAAGTATTCTATAAATTTGGATTCTATTGTTCTTTCCTGTGTCTAATGCCTCATATTGTTTTATCTGTTACATTGACTTTACTCTCAAAACCAAGTTGTTGCCAGGTGTGGTACACACACCTGTAATCCCAGAGGCTCAGGTGGTCGAGGCAGGAAGATTGCAAGTTCAAGGTCAGCCTCAGCAACTTAGGCAAGGCCCTAAACAACTCAGGAAGACCCTGTCTCAAAAAAATAAAAAAGGCTGGGGATGTGACTCAGTGGGTAAGTGCCTTTGGGTTTATTCCTCAGTACCAAAAAACAAAAACAAATCACCAAAATCCCGTGTTGTCTTCCTGTCTTAAGTAGGAATGTATTAGTGTTCTTTGCTGATAAGCATGCTTGCTTTTTGGTTCC
>CM046658.1:112824505-112858518 GCA_025594165.1 Tamias sibiricus | reverse complement strand
AAGAGGAGGAGGGGGGAGGAGGAGTAGGAGAAGGGGGAGGAGGAGGAGAGGATGGAGGAGGCGAAGTAGTAGAAGGAGAAGCAAACAGAGGGAGGAAGGGAACTGACAAACTGAAACCCTATAGACCCTAGAAATCAGGCATCCAAGGACAACGACACCTGAGAGACAAAACACACAAGGAGAGTCCTACCATTGCTTCTGCTTATTGCATTCAGAGAGTTCCCAGGATGGACACCAGGAAAGGGGTCTGAGGCTGACTTCCTGGATTGAGATGTAGCTGACCATCGGTGGAGATCTTGTAGGACAAAGCTCCAGCAATGAGAGATGGATAGACAGAGAATCCAGAGATATGGACAGGATCTCCCTCATGAATGCAGCAGAATGGTGGCCAGTATATGCTCGTGAAAAAACTGCCTTTGCCTAAGAAAAGGAACTTCTGGAAGGAGTATGGAACTGTGCCTGTTACTCACATGGGACAGGAATTCACACTTGCTCCCACAAACCAGACTGGAACACTCATAGTCTATGGAACATTGGGTAGGATCCTCAGAAAGGTCTTGCCTCAGTAGTGGGAATAATCAGCCTGAGAACTGACCTACCTTTAAAAACTATAAAAGCAAGACCTGAAAGGCTTAGACTGATTCCAATTCATTCAACTGGCATTCCAGTAAGTCAATCAATCAATCAATCAATTATCTCAAGCTCTATAGGACTACCAAAATAGCCAGTGTACAAGAAGCTAAACTTCACAATGTCTGGCATGTAATCAAAGAATACCAGGCATGCCAAGGAGCAGGAGACCAAAACTCATAATGAGGGGAATAACCGATCAGTTGAAAATGAACCCAAACTGACATGATGGCAGAATTCACAGAGAAGAGGTTAGAAGTTATTATGCCTGTTAGGCCCAAAGAGCTAAACAGAGACATGGAACATTTTTAAATGACCCAAATGAAACTTCAGAGATTATTAAATAGACAATGTCAGAAATGATAAATTCACTGGAAGGGATTACCAGATGGCCACATGTTGCAGGACACATGATCACGGAACATAAAAGCCACGAACAACTGAAAATGACCCAGATGCAACTAAAGGCGAAATGAATGGATCATCACTGAACCACAGGGTGACCTGAAGAAGCATAATACAGGAGAAATTGGAGTCCTGGAAAAAGGGAGGGGAGAGGAGAAGGGTAACTTTTTCAAACAATGTTCATAACATCATTTAAAAAATATAGAAAACAAATAATCCAAGGAGCTGGCAAAAACCCAGGCACAAGAAACAGGAAGAAAAGGAAGCCGAGATTATAATCTAATCCAGGGAAAAGAAGAAACATTTTAGAAAAAGATTTGACCCTTTAAGCCAAAGAAATAACAATGATTTGTGGGGTTTATAACATTCGAAGAAGCTGAATGTGTGGCAACGCTAGGATAAAGGCTGCAAGTGGAAATATAATATCACTTGACGGAAAGGGTGTGGTCATTTAAAGGGAAACCCTAAAACGTTCACAAAAATAAAGGAGTGAGCCAGGCTTGTTGGCGCTCTCTGGAGGCTGATGCAGGAGGGAATTGAAATCCCAACAACTCGGGAGTCTGAAGCAGGATGATCGCAAGTTCACGGGAAACCTCAGCAATTTAGCCAGGCCCTTAGCGATTTACTGAGGCCCTGTCTCAAAATGAAAAACAAAAGAAGGGCTGGGAGCCGGGCGCGGTGGCGCACGCCTGTAATCCCAGCGTCTCGGGAGGCTGAGAAAGGAGGATTGCGAGTTGCTAGTGAGAACCTCTGTCTCTAAATAAAATACAAAATAGGGCTGGGGATGTGGCTCAGTGGCCAAGTGCCCCTGAATTCAACCCCCCCGGTATCAAAAAAGGGGGCTGGGACTGGGGATGTACGTCGGTGGGTAAAGCTCCCCTGGGTTCAATCCCCAGTTCCTAGTTATTTAAAATAAATTAAGAGTGAGTCATAGCCAATCAGCCCAACAAAGGAAAGAAGATGGAATGATTACAAAGCCACATCCACATCATGGTAGAGCAGCCGGTCTTCCAGGACCTCTAGCCTACAGAAATGCTTGGATGAGTGGTCAAAGACGTGTGCAAGAAGGATCACTGCAGCATTATTTGTAACTATAAAATCATGGAATCAAATCGATTTCAAACGTAGATGGCTAAATAAATCATACAAACAACAAAAGTGGAAGGAACGCCTTTGTTCAAGGGAATTCAGAGGTTAACGGTGACGATTTGGCTTTTTCAAGGACACCCAGGTGCCTAGACACCTGGTTTCCTCTCTAACTCGTTGAAGGGATCCCAGAGGACCGTGGTTTACGTCCTCCTGACGCGCACAGGCCACCGAGAGGAGAGCAGTGCAGGTTTCACTCTGCCTAGATGTGTAACGACGTGCTCATTAGTGATGACACATTAGAACAACGGCCAGTTTGTCGGACCCTGTAATCCCAGGATCGCAAATTCGAAGCCAGCCTCAGCAAATTAGCGAGACCCTGTCTCAAAATAAACAGAACTGCCGATGTGAGCCAGTGGTTAAAAGCCCACCCCCGAAACAAAGAAAGGAAAGAATCAGATCTTTGGGTGATCTTGAACCGCCAACCTCGTGGTTAAGTAGCACAGCGTCCTAACCGGTTGCGCCACAGACGGGCAGACACAGAGCATAACCCCTTATTCGACACTAGGCGGAGCCACCGCCTTTTGCGCAACTGGGCAGCTCCCAAGTCTCGGAAAACCGGAAAGACTGAGCCCAAGATTCGCGCTGGCAACAGCGGAAACCCAGGCATCGGGGGATTTCGAGGCCAGAAGAGCAGCCAAATGGCCTTCGCCTCACCCTGCCGCTGGCTGCTGCAGCCAGCGTCCCGGAGACGCCCCGGTGCACGACTCTCCGGGCCTGAATGGAGTGGGGCCACAGGGAAGCTGAGCGCCGGGTGGGCTCCGGGAAGCGTTCTCTCCTTTCTTCGCTCCGCTTTCCGCCAACCTTCTGCGCGGCTTGCGCTCCGTCCGCTCAACTTGGCTGCGATCCGTGGGGCAGTAGAAAGGGTGGCGGGCAGGGTCGGGGAGCCAAAAGAGGAAATGCCAAGAGGCTGGAGAGATGCGGGGGAGGTGACGCCAACGACACTCCCCGAGAAGCCTGGGTAGAGAGGTTCCCGCAGAATATGAGCAGATGGGAATTTTTTCATCCTGCGTGCATTGGCGGGGAGGGAGGGAAAAGCCGAGAGCGCGCGCCAGGGAGAGGCACAAATACCTATAGCTATGCCGGAGCAAAGCGACGGAATAAGTGGATTGTATTCCCGTCAAAGAGGCGGAGAGCGAGAGCCAACCTCGTGGTCGAGTTCGTGGCGCGCCGTGATCGTATAGTGGTTAGTACGCTGCGTTGTGGCCGCAGCAACCTCGGTTCGAATCCGAGTCACGGCAGTGTAGGCCGGCTCGGCAGACTTCGTTCGCCTTTTGCTTTCTGGTTTTTTTTTTTTTTTTTTAATAATTCAACTCGGAGTGACCGCGCTCTTTCTGGGAACCACACGCCAGCGCTTTCCGCTGGCCACCACGCACCAGCCGGGTCGCGACAAGGGACACAGACGCCTTAGTGCCCTGACCAAGGGAACCCTGACCCTGCTTCACTTCCGTGTCCCCTCAGCACGCGTTTGAAAATAGCCCCATCGGCCGCGTGGCTAGCTTACACCAATGCGAACATGTGCTGCCAGCCGCTCTCGGCGGACAGAGATTTCTCACGTTGCTGGGGCCTTTTTAATACCAAATGGGAAGGACCTTTTAATGATTTCAAACTCGTTTCAAGTCGTTATCGTGGTCTACAGAAGCTCGTCTCTATGTCCCATCCTCCAACTTCTAACACCTTTACCACTCCGCTTTACCAATGAGCAGTCCCTTTTTAAATATTTTATTTAGAAACAGGGTCTCGCTGAGTCGCTTAGGGGTTCCCTAGGTTGCTGAATCTGGCTGTGAACTTGCGATCCTCCAGTTTCAGCCTCCCAAACCCCTGGGGTTACATCCGTGCCTCACCGCGTCCCGCCTTGGTGGACTTCTG
The DNA here is from genome assembly GCA_025594165.1 of Tamias sibiricus. NCBI lineage: Eukaryota > Metazoa > Chordata > Mammalia > Rodentia > Sciuridae > Tamias > Tamias sibiricus. The sequence goes on along the minus strand of CM046658.1, from coordinate 112,854,468 downwards.
GCAAGGATCTCCCTCCTCCCCGTTTCACGGATGTTCCCTTCAGCACCTCTTCCCAAGGTCTAATAAAGTTTTACCTGTGAGCGGAGCTGAGATAGGGTATGCAGAAATATCAGAATGAAACTGGCTGGATGTATTTCTTGGTTATTGGCCGCAGGTTGTTCGGTCAATGGTGACGACGGAAAAGAGCGTGGGTAAGCCGATTGATACGTTCGTGGGACTGTGTGGTACCTGGTCCATATGGCACAAATTTCAAGCCTAATCTCAGGGCGTGAGGAGAGTTGACGCCAAAAAGTCCTTCCCTGACCGGGAATCGAACCCGGGCCGCGGCGGTGAAAGCGCCGAATCCTAGCCACTAGACCACCAGGGAACGGGCAGCTAGTGCGTTTTTCTTCTTTCTAAAGTTATTTTTTCCCAGTGCTCGGAAAAGATCTAACATTTACAATGGGGATGGGATCTTGAGTTGCTTAGGGAACCGAATTTCCTCACAACAACCCGTCCCCAGCCACGACCTGAATCGCCCTAACCCTGAAGGGCCTCCCTTCTCTGGAACACGGAATTCCGGGCTTGGTGGGGACTTGTTGGGCGATTCAGGCTGGGGACTGGGTTTCCCATCCCCATTGTAAATGTTAGATCTTTTCCGAGCACTGGGAAAAAATAACTTTAGAAAGAAGAAAAACGCACTAGCTGCCCGTTCCCTGGTGGTCTAGTGGCTAGGATTCGGCGCTTTCACCGCCGCGGCCCGGGTTCGATTCCCGGTCAGGGAAGGACTTTTTGGCGTCAACTCTCCTCACGCCCTGAGATTAGGCTTGAAATTTGTGCCATATGGACCAGGTACCACACAGTCCCACGAACGTATCAATCGGCTTACCCACGCTCTTTTCCGTCGTCACCATTGACCGAACAACCTGCGGCCAATAACCAAGAAATACATCCAGCCAGTTTCATTCTGATATTTCTGCATACCCTATCTCAGCTCCGCTCACAGGTAAAACTTTATTAGACCTTGGGAAGAGGTGCTGAAGGGAACATCCGTGAAACGGGGAGGAGGGAGATCCTTGCCAGAAGTCCACCAAGGCGGGACGCGGTGAGGCACGGATGTAACCCCAGGGGTTTGGGAGGCTGAAACTGGAGGATCGCAAGTTCACAGCCAGATTCAGCAACCTAGGGAACCCCTAAGCGACTCAGCGAGACCCTGTTTCTAAATAAAATATTTAAAAAGGGACTGCTCATTGGTAAAGCGGAGTGGTAAAGGTGTTAGAAGTTGGAGGATGGGACATAGAGACGAGCTTCTGTAGACCACGATAACGACTTGAAACGAGTTTGAAATCATTAAAAGGTCCTTCCCATTTGGTATTAAAAAGGCCCCAGCAACGTGAGAAATCTCTGTCCGCCGAGAGCGGCTGGCAGCACATGTTCGCATTGGTGTAAGCTAGCCACGCGGCCGATGGGGCTATTTTCAAACGCGTGCTGAGGGGACACGGAAGTGAAGCAGGGTCAGGGTTCCCTTGGTCAGGGCACTAAGGCGTCTGTGTCCCTTGTCGCGACCCGGCTGGTGCGTGGTGGCCAGCGGAAAGCGCTGGCGTGTGGTTCCCAGAAAGAGCGCGGTCACTCCGAGTTGAATTATTAAAAAAAAAAAAAAAAACCAGAAAGCAAAAGGCGAACGAAGTCTGCCGAGCCGGCCTACACTGCCGTGACTCGGATTCGAACCGAGGTTGCTGCGGCCACAACGCAGCGTACTAACCACTATACGATCACGGCGCGCCACGAACTCGACCACGAGGTTGGCTCTCGCTCTCCGCCTCTTTGACGGGAATACAATCCACTTATTCCGTCGCTTTGCTCCGGCATAGCTATAGGTATTTGTGCCTCTCCCTGGCGCGCGCTCTCGGCTTTTCCCTCCCTCCCCGCCAATGCACGCAGGATGAAAAAATTCCCATCTGCTCATATTCTGCGGGAACCTCTCTACCCAGGCTTCTCGGGGAGTGTCGTTGGCGTCACCTCCCCCGCATCTCTCCAGCCTCTTGGCATTTCCTCTTTTGGCTCCCCGACCCTGCCCGCCACCCTTTCTACTGCCCCACGGATCGCAGCCAAGTTGAGCGGACGGAGCGCAAGCCGCGCAGAAGGTTGGCGGAAAGCGGAGCGAAGAAAGGAGAGAACGCTTCCCGGAGCCCACCCGGCGCTCAGCTTCCCTGTGGCCCCACTCCATTCAGGCCCGGAGAGTCGTGCACCGGGGCGTCTCCGGGACGCTGGCTGCAGCAGCCAGCGGCAGGGTGAGGCGAAGGCCATTTGGCTGCTCTTCTGGCCTCGAAATCCCCCGATGCCTGGGTTTCCGCTGTTGCCAGCGCGAATCTTGGGCTCAGTCTTTCCGGTTTTCCGAGACTTGGGAGCTGCCCAGTTGCGCAAAAGGCGGTGGCTCCGCCTAGTGTCGAATAAGGGGTTATGCTCTGTGTCTGCCCGTCTGTGGCGCAACCGGTTAGGACGCTGTGCTACTTAACCACGAGGTTGGCGGTTCAAGATCACCCAAAGATCTGATTCTTTCCTTTCTTTGTTTCGGGGGTGGGCTTTTAACCACTGGCTCACATCGGCAGTTCTGTTTATTTTGAGACAGGGTCTCGCTAATTTGCTGAGGCTGGCTTCGAATTTGCGATCCTGGGATTACAGGGTCCGACAAACTGGCCGTTGTTCTAATGTGTCATCACTAATGAGCACGTCGTTACACATCTAGGCAGAGTGAAACCTGCACTGCTCTCCTCTCGGTGGCCTGTGCGCGTCAGGAGGACGTAAACCACGGTCCTCTGGGATCCCTTCAACGAGTTAGAGAGGAAACCAGGTGTCTAGGCACCTGGGTGTCCTTGAAAAAGCCAAATCGTCACCGTTAACCTCTGAATTCCCTTGAACAAAGGCGTTCCTTCCACTTTTGTTGTTTGTATGATTTATTTAGCCATCTACGTTTGAAATCGATTTGATTCCATGATTTTATAGTTACAAATAATGCTGCAGTGATCCTTCTTGCACACGTCTTTGACCACTCATCCAAGCATTTCTGTAGGCTAGAGGTCCTGGAAGACCGGCTGCTCTACCATGATGTGGATGTGGCTTTGTAATCATTCCATCTTCTTTCCTTTGTTGGGCTGATTGGCTATGACTCACTCTTAATTTATTTTAAATAACTAGGAACTGGGGATTGAACCCAGGGGAGCTTTACCCACCGACGTACATCCCCAGTCCCAGCCCCCTTTTTTGATACGGGGGGGTTGAATTCAGGGGCACTTGGCCACTGAGCCACATCCCCAGCCCTATTTTGTATTTTATTTAGAGACAGAGGTTCTCACTAGCAACTCGCAATCCTCCTTTCTCAGCCTCCCGAGACGCTGGGATTACAGGCGTGCGCCACCGCGCCCGGCTCCCAGCCCTTCTTTTGTTTTTCATTTTGAGACAGGGCCTCAGTAAATCGCTAAGGGCCTGGCTAAATTGCTGAGGTTTCCCGTGAACTTGCGATCATCCTGCTTCAGACTCCCGAGTTGTTGGGATTTCAATTCCCTCCTGCATCAGCCTCCAGAGAGCGCCAACAAGCCTGGCTCACTCCTTTATTTTTGTGAACGTTTTAGGGTTTCCCTTTAAATGACCACACCCTTTCCGTCAAGTGATATTATATTTCCACTTGCAGCCTTTATCCTAGCGTTGCCACACATTCAGCTTCTTCGAATGTTATAAACCCCACAAATCATTGTTATTTCTTTGGCTTAAAGGGTCAAATCTTTTTCTAAAATGTTTCTTCTTTTCCCTGGATTAGATTATAATCTCGGCTTCCTTTTCTTCCTGTTTCTTGTGCCTGGGTTTTTGCCAGCTCCTTGGATTATTTGTTTTCTATATTTTTTAAATGATGTTATGAACATTGTTTGAAAAAGTTACCCTTCTCCTCTCCCCTCCCTTTTTCCAGGACTCCAATTTCTCCTGTATTATGCTTCTTCAGGTCACCCTGTGGTTCAGTGATGATCCATTCATTTCGCCTTTAGTTTGCATCTGGGTCATTTTCAGTTGTTCGTGGCTTTTATGTTCCGTGATCATGTGTCCTGCAACATGTGGCCATCTGGTAATCCCTTCCAGTGAATTTATCATTTCTGACATTGTCTATTTAATAATCTCTGAAGTTTCATTTGGGTCATTTAAAAATGTTCCATGTCTCTGTTTAGCTCTTTGGGCCTAACAGGCATAATAACTTCTAACCTCTTCTCTGTGAATTCTGCCATCATGTCAGTTTGGGTTCATTTTCAACTGATCGGTTATTCCCCTCATTATGAGTTTTGGTCTCCTGCTCCTTGGCATGCCTGGTATTCTTTGATTACATGCCAGACATTGTGAAGTTTAGCTTCTTGTACACTGGCTATTTTGGTAGTCCTATAGAGCTTGAGATAATTGATTGATTGATTGATTGACTTACTGGAATGCCAGTTGAATGAATTGGAATCAGTCTAAGCCTTTCAGGTCTTGCTTTTATAGTTTTTAAAGGTAGGTCAGTTCTCAGGCTGATTATTCCCACTACTGAGGCAAGACCTTTCTGAGGATCCTACCCAATGTTCCATAGACTATGAGTGTTCCAGTCTGGTTTGTGGGAGCAAGTGTGAATTCCTGTCCCATGTGAGTAACAGGCACAGTTCCATACTCCTTCCAGAAGTTCCTTTTCTTAGGCAAAGGCAGTTTTTTCACGAGCATATACTGGCCACCATTCTGCTGCATTCATGAGGGAGATCCTGTCCATATCTCTGGATTCTCTGTCTATCCATCTCTCATTGCTGGAGCTTTGTCCTACAAGATCTCCACCGATGGTCAGCTACATCTCAATCCAGGAAGTCAGCCTCAGACCCCTTTCCTGGTGTCCATCCTGGGAACTCTCTGAATGCAATAAGCAGAAGCAATGGTAGGACTCTCCTTGTGTGTTTTGTCTCTCAGGTGTCGTTGTCCTTGGATGCCTGATTTCTAGGGTCTATAGGGTTTCAGTTTGTCAGTTCCCTTCCTCCCTCTGTTTGCTTCTCCTTCTACTACTTCGCCTCCTCCATCCTCTCCTCCTCCTCCCCCTTCTCCTACTCCTCCTCCCCCCTCCTCCTCTTTCTCCCCCTCCTCCTCCTCTTCCTCCCCCTCCTCCTCCTCCTTCCCGTCCTTCTTCTTTTTCTTCTTGTAGGGGCAGAGGGAGGTAGATTTCCAGCAGGAGAGTAAATAAGGTTTCTTAAGAAACTGAAGTCTCTTTATATGTTCTCAGTTTGGCTTTAATAGTTTTAACAAGTGATATTCCGGTGTATTTTTAAACTCAACAAGAGAGACTTTTTTTTTTCATCCTTTTGCCAGCACAGTAAACATTCTAAACACCTGCTTGGTATTCTACTGAGGAGAGTGGTGCCCTCCCAATTTCAGTTAGAGAGAAGGTACAAGAGAAAGGCATGGTAGACAATCTGTGCATGTGAGCAGCAGCTAAACTTCCAAGCTTCTTAGAGAGTCTTCCAATAATTGTAATTGTTTTTTTTTTTTTTTTTTTTTTTTCCTGGCAGTCTACCTGGGGTCCAGGGAAGACTGGCTGGAATGACCCCACCTTGCTTGCCTCCTCCCAAGCAACTTATCGGATAGGAGGAGGAGGGGGAGGATCACTTGTCCCAGTCCTTTGTTCCTCTTCCTTCTTCCTTATGAATTGCATTTTGTTTTTGTGGGGTGCAAGCAAACTAGTTCTCCTGACTGTGCAAGGGTGAATGAGCAAACCGACTGTCTCCATGTTATTCCTTCGTGGTGTTTGTTTTCTTCTGCCACAGTTCTCTCACTTGAGACAAATCACTGAAGCCACAGTATCCTGCACATGACAACACAATCTTACACAGACCTGGATCCTTAGAGTCACTGGTTCTCTCTCCCCGTCAAACCTCACAAGCAAAACAGAACTCATTGGCTTTGACAACTAAATCCCCACATGTGGCCTATCTTCTCCCCTCCTGTTCATCTGTGTCATCGGGGTGTCCGGGGTGTCCGTGTCTGTCCCTGTCTCTCTGTACCTCCCGCATGCTCCATCCCACCTTACTACTTTCTTCTCTTCCACTTCACCTATCAGGGCTTACTTTCCTTGCTGCCTACTGAGAGAGGAAGCTCTGGTGCCCAATGGGGTGGCAGGGTCCTTCCAGATGGTGTCCCTTAGGCTTTCCCACAATCCAGACCCTTCCCTGATTCTAAATTAACTCTCAGAATAAACATTGCAAAGAATGCCTGCCTTTGCAAAACTTCTCTCTCTTTCTCCTCCCGCCCCCCCCCCCACTATGAGAATGACTCAAAGGTCTAAAAGTTTGAAGTCTGAAGTGGAGTTGAGTCCCTCCCCAACTCTCTCTTTTTGATACATAAACATGTATTTGTGAAAATGAAATCACACTCAATGCAATATTTTAGTTAATATAAAGATGTTAACTTTTTTCAGTTAATATAACATGAATCTCTTTCTACATCAATAGTATATTATTGTTTTTAGGATTTATGTAGAATATATGCATATATAACTTTTATATTTAACCACTCAAAAGGGGTCATTTTCTAAATCATTTGTCCTTTTCCTCCAATACAAAAACTTAGACAAAGGAAAGAAAAATAGCATGACACTAGTTGAGTAACTAAATCAATACATGCCAGATACTTTATGTGTATTACCTCATTTAATTTTTATAATAATAACTCTAGTGCTGGGCGCGGTGGCGCACGCCTGTAATCCCAGCACTTGGGAGGCTAAGGCAGGAGGATCGCAAGTTCAAAGCCAGCCTCAGCAATGGTAAGGCACTTAGAAACTCAGTGAGACCCTGTCTCTAATAAAATACAAAAAAGGCTGGGGATGTGGCCCAGTGGTCGAGTGCCCCTGAGTTCAATCCCCGGTACCAAAAAATAAATAATAATAATAATAAAATAATAATAATAATAAGTCTATAACAAGTTTTTCCAACATTTCAAACATGCAATCCACAAAGCTGATAAGTAAGAGGGCTGGTAATTACCCCATTTATTCTGATTCCCAAGCCTGTGATAGCTCTAGAATGCCCTATTGTATAAATGGGTGAAAGTGTATTATAAAAGATTTGAGCTTTGGGGCTGGGGCTGTGGCTCAGTGGTAGAGTGCTTGCCTTGCATACGTGAGACACTGTGAGACACTGGGTTCAATCCTCAGCACCACATAAAAATAAATAAATAAAATACAGATATTGTGTCCATCTACAACTAAAAAAAAAAAAAAAAAAGTTGAGCTTTGTCTTGTGCTCATGACATGGGAAGAAAACTTGCACTGCAATGATATTCATTTAATTATTATTTTAATTGCTAAGAATTACTTTTAATGAGCAAGTTCATAGAGTGAAAATACTTATTTACAAGATGTGCTGGTTTTTAAAAACTGTCCTCAAGGTTTTGATAATCTTAATTTCCCTTCCCCTGGAGTATTGACTGTATGTAGTGAGTCATTTCTAAGGCACAGAATGTGGTAGAAGTGATAGTGTGTGATTTCCAAGAATGGACTGTAAAAGGCATTGCAGCTTCCTCCATGCTCACAGAGTTGAGTTCTTGATGACTCTCAGGACCCCGCATTAGAGTGCCTTCACTCCTCTTCACTGCTGGATGCTTATCAGAAGCCAGGCCTCGCTGGAGGTGAGACGCCACCTGGTGAGCAAATCCAAAGTACCTGCCCCACACCACTCACACCTGCACATCAAGAAGAGGCAGTGGGGTTCATCAAGAAGAAGCACAACAGGTATGTGTCGTTCACACACGCCACCCATTGGCCTGGGCCTGGGGACCTAGTGCTGGGTGCAATAAATGAAGCATAGCAGGGAAGATCCTGGATCGGCAGTTCCTGAGATGGGGCCCTAGTAGGTCCCATGGGCCTGATGTCAACTCACAAACGTGCTCAGACTCGTGACTTATGGGCTCTTATGTCGCTGCGCCCCCTGGCTTCTGAAAATGGCCTGGAGGACAAAGAAAGGGAATACCCAGCCTGGGATAAGAGGCAAGTGCCTATGGCACACATCATTAGACTCCTGCCATGTGCCACTTTGCGGTACAATTGGTTAGGACATTTGGTCACAAATAACTAAAGATCACTCATTCTGTGTAGCATGTAACACCATAACTGTATTCTTTTCCAGGCTTCTTGTGTCCACATCCAGTTACCTTCAAGACTTTGAGGCCCTTCTGCTTCAAGTTATACGAGAAAATCCTGCCCGAATGCTTAAAGTGTTGTTAGGAAAGTAAAAGATGTTCACAAAAGATTTCATTCTGGTAGTCCAGAACATACATATCCCAAAGCCAAGACACATCTACCCACCTGTAACCTGCCAATTCCTCCAGGCTGGTTTTTAATTTTGCGTATCTTTGAGAAGCTGACAATTCCTAATGTGAAGAACAAGAGAACCTAGCACTCTTCTGTGGTCAAACCAGAGACTTGAGTGGGAATCCTCACTGGTTGGTTGGGGTGAGACTTCAACGTGACATTGAAGTCGTCTGTGCCTACGTTTCTGCATTGTGAAAAGAGCCCAGTAGGAGAGCTTTGCTCATGGGCTGTCCCAAGTGTAATCGAGACCTCTGGGTAACACACTGAGCCCAGGGTAATACTGACACACAGTAAATATTCCATAAGCATTAGCTGTTGCTGCTGCCACCGCCACCGCCGTTATTGTTGTTGTTGTTGTTGTTGTTATAGAAGGCCCCAGCAACATTATTATTAGCTGCCTCATCCTTTCAAATAATTGTATATCTATTTGTGGAATGGATGAAACATTACTCACTTAAAATCAATGGACATGAATTTGGCCACGGTTTTTATTATCACCATTATCACTGCTGCAGGAACATCCTTATACATTCATCCCTCATCACTTCTGGATTTCCTCTAGGATCAAAGTCTGGAACTGCAATTGCCAGATCAAAGTATTTGGTTGTCTCTAATTTTGGTAATTCCTGCCCTACAAAGAAAATTCACCAAGTCATATTTATATGCATATCCTTTTCTCCACTCTCATGGCAATACTGGTACACACCTTTCTTACCATTTTTGAAATATGTGTGTTCCAAGAACTAAACCCTTTGGGAGAAAGTTTTTGGGGGTGGGCAGTTTATGCTCATCTGGGCTCTGGACATTTGGTACAACTTAACTAGCATCCTGGAGAAGCTGAAAATGTGGTCTTACCCTCTTCTCTTTCATTTTTCACTGGCTCTGGTCTCTCAAATCTCCTGGCAGCCCATAGCAGCACAAACCCATCACATCTGCTTAAGAGATTCTGCTCCTTCTTGTTTTCACACCGCACTCTGGATTCCTGGTTCACAGGAGGGTGGGAAGTTGGGTTAAAAAAATGACTGCATAGGTGCTGACCATGGTGCTGACTACTTACTTACTCCCCAGGCAAAGTCAAGGATGTAGCAACCCACCCCCCCCCCACCGCCCCGCCCCCCCCCCCCCCCGCTGGGGAGTAGAGGCCTCATATTTAGCACAGGCCACAATAAAAGACAGGGAAGGTGAGGCTTTTCTATTTGAATTTTCACAGGATTGGGGCTTTTTTAAAATTATTTTTTAGTTATACTTGGACACAATACCCTTTTTTTTTTTTTTTTTTTTTTTTTTTTTTAATGTGGTGCTGAGGATAGAACCCAGGGCCTCACATGTGCTTAGATGAGCGCTCTACCACTGAGCCACAACCCGAGCCCTGATTGGGGAATTTTTTTTTTTGTCATTTAAATTTGTAATGATTTATTGTGTTTTACAACACATCAGTCTTTTATTGATAGAAAAAAAAAAAAAAAACTAAACAGGGTCCTAACAAGTAATTTGAAAAGTACTAAAATTGACAATGAAAAAACAAATACTACTAGTGAAAACATACAAATGGGGACAAACGGAGGCAGTATAATTTCCAGGAGTATAGAATAAACAGAAATGAGTGAAGAAAATCGATAAGAGAATACACAGGGCCACACCTGTAATCCCAGTGGCTGGGGAGGCTGAGGCAGGAGGATGGCAAGTTTCAGGTCAGCCTCAGCAACTTTGCAAGGCCCTAAGCAACTTAGGGAGACCCTGTCTCTAAATAAATAAATAAATAAATAGGGCTGGGGATGTAGCTCAGTGGTAAAATGCCCCTGGGTTCAATCCCCAGTATCTGTCCCCCCACCCCCTAAGCAAATCAATTAACATGTGAGAATATTTTAATATTCATCAGGGAAATAGATCAAAATCGTTGGTAGGACACAAGCCTGCAGATGAGTAACATCACAGCCTTACAATACTGAGTGTCCCAAGGGCACCAGGCACAGCCCTCTTAGAGAGCTCGTGGGCAGCTGAAGGAGCCCTAATTAGGAAGGGCTGTTGCAGCTAGCTGGAAGCCATAAGTTCCACCTGATATGTATGTGACACACCTGTAGGCACCCGCAAAGCTGAAGGTATATAACCGGGTGAAAGCAGTCCGAGTTAGGAGAACGGAGAAATTCATTCAGTCAGTTGTGCAGTCGCTCGGTCGGTCAGAAGAAGAGTTCGCGTCGGAGAAAAGAATCAGAGCAGCCAGAACGTAGGCAGAGCGGTTACAGAAGAGAAACCAGATAGAAGAAGTAATGGCTGGTCAGAGTTAGGCCGAGGCTCCCGAGGAAGAAAGAAGAAAGAAGCAAGAAGAAAGAAGCAAGAAGCTCTAAAAAATAATCTTTCTCTAAGCTAAGCTCTATCTATCTTTCTTTCTCTCTAAGCTAAAGAAGCTCTAAGCTAAGAAGACAAGAAGAAAAGCTCTCTCTAATCTTTCTCTCTAAAAATCTTTCTTTCCCTCTCTAAGCTCTCTCTAAGAAAGTAGAAGTAAAAGTAGTAAAAGCTTTACTCTGCCTCCGAGTTTTTCTCCCGTGGCGCCGTGGCTGGCCATGACAGGCAGCTTACAGACAGCATCAACGGAAGGAAGTGCACCCAGGAACACCCATTCCACTCCTCGACTGGAAACCCAGACACGCGACCAGGTGACTCAAAGGACAGGTGGGGACAACAATTAGGCACGAAAGTAGCAGCTTGAGGACCCGCGCAAAACCACATATATTCAGTAATCTCCTGGGCCTGATTTGTCCTTGTCCTCAAAGTCAACTTCCTCCGGGTAGGCAGATGTCCAGGCAGAGACTGAGAGTCTCTGCAAGGCATCGGGGGGTCTTGGCCCCTGAGAGATCTCCGAGGCACTGGGGCTCGGAGGCCGGGTTGTGGCTGCTGGGATGCCCTCCTGGGCGCTGCGCCGGGGTACTCTAAGGCCGGGATCTGACTGGAGAAGCTGGGGTCGTGCTCTGGGAGAAATCCCAAGGACTGGCACTTAAGTGGCCCATTGCCTCGAGGTCTGCGCCCATAGAAGCCCGCTGGCGCGGGCGCTCCTCCCGTCTGAGGATGTAGGAGAGGACGCTAAGCCTGGGGATGCGGACTCCATGCTCCCGGTGAGGGTAATGGTACCCGGCGAGGGTATGAGGCCTGGCGCTTCACAAATCACAACTGCGCCTGTTGCTCCTTCACGTTGAACCTGGCGACCAGGACCACCTGGGCACTGCGGGGTGGATAGGATATCCTTCAGGAAATGTTTCTCCCGCTCCTACTGTTGTTCCTTGATGTAGATCACAGCAGGCGGACTCAGGGCCATTGAGCCCAGTAAACCATGAAGTTCTTCCATCGCAGCTCCTGCTCTGTTCAGGTCAATGGCTCGATTGGGGCTTTAAATAATGGATCTTTGCCTTAATTTTCTGTGGCAACAAAAGCAGAGATTGCAGTGTTTGAGTGTAATGTATTTGGGCAGCTTGTAACAGCGGGTGTTCTATTACTCACTTTTATTCAACGTCCTATTTGAGGTTTTGGCTAGGCGGTTAGGCAAGAAGAAGGGGTGGGGGAGACAATCATATTGGAAAGAAAGAAGTAAAGCTGTCTTTGTGGATTTCTTGACCTTCAAGGACTGCCTGCCCCGAGATAGACACACAGCTACTGAAGCTAATGGATGCATTTGAGAAGGAATATCTCTCTCCAACAGATGGTGCCTGGACAGTGGATATCCATGAACAAAAGAATGAAGATGGATCTCTACCTCATGCCCCATACAAAAATTAACTCTAAGCCCAGCGGGGTGGCACACACCTGTAATCCCAGCACTTTGGGAGGCTGAAGCAGGAGGATCGTGAGTTCAAAGCCAGCCTCAGCAATGGCGAGGCACTTAGCGACTCAGTGAGACCCTGTCTCTAAATAAAATACAAAAAACGTGTGTGTGTGTGTGGGTGGGTGGGCTGGGGATGTGACCCAGTGGTCGAGTGCCCCTGAGTTCAATCCCAGGTACCACAAAAATTAACTCTAGATGCTAAATGTAACAGCTGAATTTCTCAAACCAGAATATAAGTGTAAAACTTCATTGCTTTCTTAGATATAATACCAAGAACATAGACATGAAAAATAAAATAGGTTAAGTGTTCCCCAAAATTTGTGCTTCAAAAGACACAATTAAAGGAATGAAAAGACTTCCCACAGGAAAAGAGAGAATGGTTGCAGCTCCTATAACTGATAAGGGAACAAAGAAAGAACCATGACAGCTCAACAATTAAAAGGCAAATAAGCCAATTTTTAAAACAAACCCAAGGTCTTATAGATGTATCTAAAAAAGGGTATACAAATGGCCAAGAAGCATACATAAAGGTACTCCACATCATTAGGCATTAAGGATATGCAAGACAGAAGCACAATGAAACACTACCTCACACCCTTTAGGATCACTATAAAACAAGCAAAGTAGACAATAACAGGTGGTGGCAAGGATGTGGGGAATTCAGAATCCTCATAGATTGCTGGAGGAAAATATAACTGATGTGGAAGACAACTTGGCAGTTCTTAAGAAAACTGCCATATGATTCAGCAAGTCACTCCTAAGTTGATACCCAACAGAACTGAAAGCATCTCTATACAAAAACTTGTATAGAGCAATTCCATTGAAAATAGCCCAAGTTAGAAACAACCCAAATGCCCTTCAACAGGTGAATGGATAGCCGAATGTGGTATATCTGCAAACATTCTGTGATTCCGCTGTTAAAAAAAAAAAAAAAAAAAAGTATCAGGTGGTGATTTGCATTCCAACATGCATAAACCGTGGAAACACTATTCAGTGTGAAAGAAGGCAGCCACATATCAGATGATTCTATCAGTAGGAAATGCCCAGAATAGGTAAATCCATGGAGACAAAGTAGATTGGGAGTTGCCAGGGGCTGGAGGAAGGGGAAATGGCTTCTTGCCAGGATGATGGACATGCTCTGGAACTAGATCGTGTGGATGGTTGCATAACTCTGCAAATATACTCAAAAACATGATGAATGTTTTAGTACATGAATTTCATTTCCAAAAGTAAAATAAAAACACCTTCCCTGCTGAGCCCAGATGGACCAAGAGCTGTGAGTACTTTCCAAGAAAATGAAAATAGATGACAAATTCCCAGATAGTCCTCAAAGAATTAAGAAAACTCTCATGGTGGCCCACACCTGTGATCCCAGCTGAGGCAGGAGGATCACAAGTTCAAGGCCAGTCTTGGCAATTTAGCAAGACCCCCAGTGACTTAGCGAGACCCAGTCTCAGGCTAAAAAATAAAAAGGGGCAGGATGCAGTTCATCGGTAAAGGGCCCCTGGGCTCAATTCCTCATACCCACTAAAGAGACGTCCCACAAATTTCTGGGTTGATCTTCATCACGACCATGTTGCAGGGATGTGGGAACAATCCCATGAAGGCATAGGGTTTCTCATGAATTTTCTGTTCCTTCTGGAGGGGTTTGCATCTGTGTCCCCAATCATAGAAATTTGGAAAGTAGCAATAGGCATGTGGGGAGAGGGAATTTTCATCTGCACGTCCTAAGTTCTCTGCCCCCAAAAGCTGAACAAACGCCAACCTGACTGCCTGGAATCCAGATGCAGCACTAATGAGCAGACCCACACTCAGCCGTGCCTGGGAAACATTTCCCCCACCCGATCTGCCACCTTTTTTTTGTTTGTTTGTTTGTTTTTGTTTGTTTGTTTGTTTGTTTGTTTTAACCAGGGATTGATCCCAGGGGCGCGTAACCACTGAGGCTTAAGGCTAGCTTTGAACTTGCACTCCTCCTGCCTCAGCCTTCCAAGCCTCTAGGATCGCAGGCATGCGGCACTGTGCCTGGCTTGGTTGACTTTTAGTAATCCCTTTATAGCTGAGATAATGTGATAATACCCAATTTGACTTGAGGGATGGAAGATCCTCTTAGACCTGCTTCCTAAGACACACACTTTGCCTCAGTTTGCCAGAAATCTCCAAAATGGTCTGGAATCTCTCTAGAGAATTGTTTGTCATTGGCCTTTACTATTCCATTGATTTTTTTTTTTTTTTAATTTTGCATTGTCCAGGGCATTGTGGCCTGCGCTCAGCCGGCTCCATCCATCTGCTCACTACCTGAAGCAGTGAGGCACAGCCAGCCACGCCTCCCTGCTCCCTGATCTCTATGGCCATGGAGAATCAGGTGCTGACTCCCCACATCGACTGGGCTCAGCGATATAGCAAGCGGTATCTGCGCGTGGAGCCGAGTGACCTGCAGAACCCTGCCACCAGCATCACTGAAAATGTGCTGCATTTCAAAGCTCAGGGACATGGTGCCAAAGGAGACAATGTCTATGAATTTCACCTGGAGTTCTTAGATCTTGTGAAGCCAGAGCTGGTTTACAAACTGACCCAGAGGCGGGTAAACATTACTGCACAGAAGAAGGGGAGTCAATGGTGGGAAAGACTCAACAAGCAGGAGAAGCACCCACTATTTTTGGCCCCTGACTTTGATCGCTGCCTGCATGAATCTGATGCAGAAATGGAACTCAGAAAACAAATTCAGACTAGAAAGCCAAGGCTCCCCTGAAACTCTTACAAGCTTGAAGAAAGGATACTTATCATGTATAATCTTGTGCAGTCCTTGGGATTCTCCTGGATCTTGTCAATCTGACCGTGTGGTTCTTTATCTTGGGAAAAGAGTCCTTTTATGACACATTCCACACGGTAAATGACATGATGTATTTCTGCCCGATGCTGGCAGTTGTGGAAACTATCAACGGAAACTATCAAATTGGAGTCACTGACTCACCAGTGATGCCTTCTCTTATCCAGCTTCTTGGAAGAAATTTCATTTTGTTTATCATCTTTGGCACCATGGAAGAAATGCAAACCAAAGCTGTGGTTTTCCTTGTGTTTTATATGTGGAGCGCAACTGAAAATTTCAGATACCCCTTCTATATGCTCTCCTGCATTGACATGGATTGGAAGGTGCTCACATGGCTTTGTTACACTGTGTGGATTCCCATATACCCTCTGGGATGTTTGGTAGAACGTGGTTTCAATGATCCAGTCCGTTCCAATATTCAATGAAACAGGAAGATTCAGTTTTACATTGCCATATCATGTGTGAAAATCAAAGTTAGGTTTTCCTTTTTTCTTCAGATTTATCTTATAATGTTATTTTTAGTATTATATATAAATTTTCATCACCTTTATGAACAGCGCAGGTGGTGCTATGGACATAAAAAGAAAAAGAGCCACTAAAAAGAGAGACTTAGATGGTTTCTTGCTGGTTTGAGCCTAATCTATGATTCTTACAGTTTTGCCTTCTTGTACTGATGTAAATTTTTTTTTCTTTTAAGTTAAAATATTCTCAGTGAGGCTATCTTTCTCTCCCCAGTAACATTCCTGAATTCACTATATTATCTTAGTGTAATACTTGCATGACATGGATTCCTGATATCTGACAACAGGTTCATTCTTGTATAGTCAGTAATGACACAAAAGGCTCAGCTCCACCCCACTTCATATCGTCAGGTTCTTCTTACATGCCAGAGATATTGTTTCAGTGCTCTATACCTATAAGGGACCCAAGGGGTTACTTGCAGAGTGGGTGTCATTGACTCTTCAAAAGTCAAGTAGACTTGGTCATTGATAAAACATTTCTGAGTCAGATGGGGCTGGAGCACATGTTTTACATCTGACATCTTTTGGCCTAACATCATCTATTACTACAGTGCTTACCTGTGTGGGCATTGAAGGGGCAAAGAGTGATTTGGAGAAACAGTCAGGGACCTTGGAAGACCCATGATTATTTATTTGTTTCTAGCTAAATCAGAATTGTTTTCAACACTAAAGGGGGACATTATAAGTGTTCCAAACTCAAATGGCTACACGGATCAGAGGGGAACACAAATATGTGGGCCAATTGTCAGTGGTACAGCTGCTGGGCAATGTAGTCTTTGGCAAACTGAAACATTAAAGTAGGCCAAACATGCCTACAAAACTTCTAAACTGTGCAAACATAAAAGTCAGTCTCTGTTCCCCTGTATTGGCTAAGTCCATTTAGTTGTGTACTTCTCTGAGTGAGGAGTGAGAGTACACATTTTTGAACCTCACAATCACTTTTTTTTCTGCTGTTGTTAAGATTGCCTTTTCTTAACCTGTCTGCAGTAGGACACTGAAAACAGAGGGTGGGAACTTTGGCTGGGGAATGACCAGCTGATCCTTTAATAAGGATTCCTGCAGGAAACCCACCAAAAGGAAAACTGAAAAAAAGTTTAGAATGGTTGGCCATTGTAAAAAAACATCAATTTCCTCCAACACATTCCACATAAATCAAGTAAAATAAGTGTTAGAAGTAACACTTGTATAAAACAATTAAAGCATGGCATCGCTTTCTGTTCTGCCACCCCCATCGTTCCTGGGGGAAGGGAGACTGGATTAGTTAATGCTATTTCACTGAGCCCAAGGTGGAAACTGGAGTGAACCTAAAGCGTCTGATTACCATAAGCGAGCTGATTTGTAAAAACCTCATTGCACTGAAGGGTATTTTGCATGTCTGTAACTTCTGTCAACACTGGTTTGTATTGACTTCTGATGTTCCTTCAACTGTGTAACTGGCAGATCAGCCTTGCAGGAGATTATGCTGCATTCTTGTGGAAAATCCTGTATTCTTAGTGATTGTTAGGAACCCCTTTATTGCTGTCTGAGAAAGTGAAAGATTGAGTATTTCTATTAAAAAACATTTACAACAACAACAACAAAAAAGAATTTAGATTGGTGCTGGCATGGTAACAAGCTGTCTTGTAAGAAAGGGATTGGGTCGTTTAAAGGATAAGCATAAACAGTGGGTCAGAACAGTTTAGGACAAGAACAAAAATGTTGGGGGGAGAGGGAGGGAGTTAGATATCAGTGGAATATTCCACTCTAATGAAAACTATCGGTCTCAGAAGATAAACTGCAGGATGTAGCAAGTGGCAGGGTGCACCATGGAGGTAGACATGGCATGGAGGTACAGGTGACTGAAGCCCCACCTCTCATGCACTCTCCACCTAGTAGGTTAGGGCGCCTCAATCTGCCTTGATCTTTGAAATGTTCTCCACACAAGTTTTAGGCTTACATTGTATTTGAAGCATCCACATTAGTGCCAGACTCAAACCAAAGTTACCAACAGGCACAGAAAACTGTGCATCTTGGGAAAATTGCAGGTCTCACTCTGCTTAAGCTTTGCAACTTCAGAAAGAGACAGTGATAACCACGCTCACCAGCATCCCCTAAGGGGACCCACATTTCCTTGTTACTCATTAACATGATGGCAATACAAAAAGAAGAGCCAGATGTATACAAAAAATGATGTTTGTCTTTTCACTCCTAATTAGAAATTATCCAGGCACTCTAGGTTATAAATGACTTAAGAGCATTTAGTATCAAAGAACAAAAAGATAATATAGATGGGGAAGTGTTGGTTTTCAGAGGCTCTGGGGTAGAAGGGTTTAATTTAAGTTACCATTGCCCTCACCCCCAATAACTGCATTCTACACAGAGTCAATATATTTTTTCAGAGAAAGTTATTCACTCAATTTTTTTTCCTGAACCATGATTAAGCTCTATGATTAAAAAAAAAAAAAAAAAAAGATAATATAGATGTTAAACCTGCAATTGAGCTAACATGCCATACATAAATGCATGCTGGAATCACATATTACGCGGTTCCTAGAAGTATTCGTCCAAAACTGCTAAGTGGAATGATATGGCCAAAATAACGTCCAGAATTATGTTTCAATCTTCATTTTAAAGATATTAATTTAGAATGAAATGTTTTGTTTTGTTTTGGCAGTGCTGGAGATTGAACCCAGGGTTTCATACATGCTAGGGAAGTGCTCTAATACTTTGGAAGTGCCCCAAATATATCTTCAGTTTACTTGGCACATAATTTAAAACCTTTATGAGCTTAAATCTTTATAGGAAGTAACATTTGCTCATTTGACCAATGAAACCAGTACAGAAAATTTGGGAAGATTCGAATCCTTCAGGATTTGGAAGAGAAAATAAACCGAGGACTTTTATAAACTAAACACAATGCTGCCCACATTTTCTACATTACCAGAAAATCTGGCAGAGGATATAATACAGTGTTTAGACCAAAATCATTAGACTGATATGATGCTTCCAAACAGTCATCTTGATAGAAATGGGACACAGCACTAACATTTTCCAGGCCATTGTATCTCAAGTATTAACATTCCTTAAAGTACTTCGGGTAGTCAAGATTAGTCCTTATTACCAACTAGTTCTTTTTCTTTCTTCCCTTGTACGTAGCACTGAGAATACACATTAAATCTGCAGCAAAACATTTTCTCCTCCGTTAGAGCTGGACAATCCGCAGGAAAGGAAGCGTGCCTAACAGCGCTTGCTCCCGCGGAGCCAGGCAGGATCAAGGGGGCAGCTGGCTTCCCTGCAGGGTTTCCCTCTTCTGGGTTGTTCTGGAGCTCAGGCTGACCCAAGACCCCACTGTGCACCCAAGCAATCAGGAGGAACCAGGAGGGCAGCCTTTGCTGGTGGGATGACAAACTAAGCATATCCAGAGCAGCACTGGCTGCGCCTGGCGTTTCCTGTCCGGGAAAGCCCAACCAAACGCCACCTGAAGCTTCTCTACCAGTCTGAACCCACTGGGTGTTCAGCTCCTGAAGGGACAAGAGGGGCCTCCCTGAGGGGACGAAGCCCTCCCCTGGGCTTGGAGGGACACCGCCAAAGGGATGGACTAACAGCAACACGCCTTGAGGGATGGGCGGCAGCCATAAACCAAAGGATGTTGGGGTGTCTGGGAGTGCCTGTGAACTGCTGGGGCCAGTGGATAACCGTGGAAAGAGAGTGAGGAAGCAAAGGTGGGGAAAGATGAAGGGGTGAGGGTCTGAAGGACACACCATTTTCCTATCCTTGCAATCTCTTCGTATGTTTCAGAGTTATTTTGGTTTTCGTTCTTTCTTTTCCAAAAGAAAAGATGGGGAGTGATGCGTTAGGTTGAGGTTGAGGTGAGATCAGTGAAAGGGAGGCCTAAATTCTCAGTTCAGTGAAGGTGAAGGTGAGTGTTGTGAAGTAGCCGCTCGGCGCCCCATCCGGAGACCGAGACAAACGCAAAAGACATTCCCTGACCGGGAACCGAACCCGGGCCGCGGCGGTGAAAGCGCCGAATCCTAGCCACTAGACCACCAGGGAGGGGCGAAGTACTTCCCCAGGTGCTGCTCCTCGTGCTGGTTGCTGTCCTCGGAGAAACTTGCAAAACCCAAGGCTCCACTGGGGAAGGCTAGAGTCGTAGGAATGGGGGCGATTCCTCACTCTACTAAGAGCTGGTTCCCGCCACCGGCCTACTGCTGGACGCCTCCCACCCCTCCTAGCCTGGGCGATTCTCTGGGCTCTGAGGCCCAGCCACAAGGAAACCGACCCTTGTTCCATTCCAGTCCAGCTTTCGCACCGTGTGGCGCTAGCGCGAAGCCCATACTCTCCTTTCGGAACCTCGGTTTCCTTGTCAGTGATCTACCTACTTGGCTCTCAGGGAGTGATGAGCACAGACAGTCCTCGCCCTTCTGGACGGATGTCTGAGCTGGCTCTTAGGGACTCGCTATCTCCTGTTACCCGCCTAGGGGGCTCCTTTTCATAGCCGACCGGCTCACAAGCGTAGAGCGTGACGCTTGAGAAGGACGTCATTATGACTGGAGTTCCTATGGTTTTTCTTTTTGTTTTCCTGTCGCGCCCATCAACCTGCTCCGCAACTGCGCTCGACGTGGGAAGAAGCCACATGCGCCCCCACGGGAAGCAAGTTCTTGGTTTTCACGTACCCAATACCTGTCAGCTTGGAGCGATTTCGGGGGGCGGGGAGAAGGGTGGGGACTGCAGATCCGTAGCTCGCGCCAAGTCGGCCTGCTCCCGCGCCCTGGTCTCGGTCGGACTCACGGCAAACAAGTGGGTCTGTGTTCTAGGGCTTGGCGGGGTTTCAGGGAGCTGTGGCACCCTTCCCGCGCCTCAAGTGAACAGACATACAGCCGGTCCCTTCGCCTTAGCCTGCCCTCTCCGGGCCTCCTTCCCTTCCTCCCCCTTCCTCCTCTCCCCTCCTCTCGTCTCCTCTCCTCTCCCTCCCGCTTTCTATTTAACAATTGTTCCACAATGAAGTACCTGTCGGGAAAACGAGCAAGTTCCCACCCGGGTATCTTTGGGGAGTAAGGCGAAAGGACCAAGACATCTACGCAAACAAGCTCTTTGCGGATTCTTCCACGGAAACCCGAGGTGCTGCCTTTGCGAGTGTGGCTGCCTACAACAAAACACAGGCAACTGCGTTTCGAGGTTCTTCCACCCGCAGCAACGTGCTGGTGGCAAAGGGCCCGGCGAAGCACCCGTGATCGCTGGAGTAAGGACAATGATGGGCTCCGGGTGAGCCCTGGTTTAGGGCTTCCGCGCCCACTGGCGAAGAGCCTAGCTTCGAAACCTAGCTTCTCCTGCAGGGCTTCCAGCTCCCGAACCAAGCCCCGTGTGCAGGCGCTCCCGGGCCGACTCTCCTGCTGTCAGAGCTGCAGGAGCCGGTGGCTTTACAGCACCTCTGCGAACTGCGGGCCTCGGTGGCCCGTTCTCACACTGTTAGCCCTCAATACTCTTGGCTCTGGCCAAATGCTTGTCCTTCCAGTCCAACCGGGCACCACAGGGCCCTCCACCCACGCCCTCTCCCTCGCTCCGAAAGCCTTTACCAGCGAAAGCCTTTTCTAGCAAGCGTGCCCTTTCGCCTCAGCGCTTCCTCCTCGCCCTCCTGGCAAAGGAAATCCCCTCAAGTTCCTGCCACTGTCCCTTATTCTTTCCGACTCAGTGGAAGTCTGGCGACTAAATCATGCCTTGGTGGTTTTGGACACCACGGGCAGCAAAGGTATTTGGCTGGATGAGATTGTGAAATTTCAAAACTTAGGGGAGGGAGCTAAGGCAGTGCTGGGAGGGAATTTAAGGCATTAGGCGCCCAGGTTAGAAAAGCTGGACAGTCTCTGATCCATAGGCTAAGCCCCCACCTCAAGAAACAGCGCAAAGGAGAACAAATGATATCCAAAGCTAAGGCAAGGGAGGAAATAATAAAGGTTAGAGCAGAAATCAATGCCCGGGAAAAGAGAAAAAAATAATAGAGAAAACCAAAGAAACAGATCTGGATTTTTGGAAAAGAAGGATAAACTCAACAAAGAAAAGAAGACCACATCAATTAAGAGAATCAGAAATGAAACAGAGACTCCAGGCACTACAGACTTTGTAATACTAACAAAACAACAAGGAGAAGCTTTGGAACATTCTCTGTACTCATAAATATGACAACCTAGATGAACTGGGCAAATTGCTCATAACAACAAACTACCACAGCTGGCACAATACCAAAGAATCATCTGGACCACTCCACCATGATGAAAGAAATCAGACCTTAACTTTTAAAATAACCAGAAAAGAAATCTCCAGGTCCAGGTGATTTCACTGGAGAATTCTGCCAAGTGTTTAGGAAGAATTGCCACCAGTTCTGTATACTCTCTTCCAGAAGATGGAGGGGGAGGGAACACTTCCCAACTATTTCTCTGAGGCTATTATGGCCCTGAATCCAAAACCAGACAAAGAAAAATACAACAACAAAAACTACAGACAAATATCCCTAATGAATATCGATGTAAAAGCAACTTAACAACATATTAGTATGTTGGGACTATGTCTGCCAAGGGGCAAGGTTTTGACTGCTTACCACGCCCTAAAGGACGGGGCTAAACCAAGGGGTGTGGCTATGACCTAGCGTGAGAGACTGAACCACCTTGCTTGCTGATTGGTTAGTTCTAGGCCTATTTAAGTCAATGCTTGTTCAATAAATCTGAGTTCTTCGGGCATCGTGCGCGCTATACAAGACTCCCTGGGTGTGGCGTATTTTCTGTTCAAACAAACAGAGGTAAGGCACCTAGCGATTTCTGTCCTTAAGATCACCCCCGCCGGGTGAGTTGCAATTTTTCCTGCAGGCAGGGAAAAATTCCCTTTTAGGGCCCAAAAAGGGAAGCGCAACTTAGAGCCCGGCTCCATTCATAACTCAGCAACCCCAGCAGGTTGGCGTCCCAACGTGGGGCAGGGAAAAAATTATCGGTGAGCTTAATAAGGTTAGAGACACAGCGTCTCTCTCGCTGACAGAAATACCCTTTATTATGGGACAAATTTTAACATTCAGGAAATCACAAGATCCAGCCCTCGAGGCGTGGCGCGGTATTTTAAGAAAGCAAGGTCTCCAAATATCTGATAGCCAATCGGAGGTGATTTGGAATTCGTTAAAACGGGCGGCTCCCTGGCTCCCAAAGTCTGATTTTGATTCTTGGGAGACGTGGGACGAAATAAAACAAATTTTAAGGGACCGAGAAATTGAGTACGGGGAATCCCCGCCTCCGGGAGTTTATCCAGCTTTATCCGCCCTAAAAGCGTACTCGCTTTTACAAGAAAAACAAACATCTAATTTTTCCCGGTCCAGAGAATTAAACATCCCCTCCAGGTCCGCGAATTTAAAGAAATCTCACTCCAGGGAACTAGAAATTACAGCCCCTCCTTTAGAGATCTCTAACAAATGCCCTAGGGACAAAAGCCACCGGCCACGTGGCTCAGTACCCTATGAGAGGGATCGGCCATTTCATGAGTCAGCTCCTATTGAGCCTTTGGCGCCATCACTATACCGAGAGGCGCCAGCGCCCTCTAGTGGGCTTTCACCTGTAATGGCATTTCCAGTTAATTTAAATCCAAGGGAAGACAGGCCAAATATATGGTATCCCTGGGAAACTCAAGAATTAAAAGAATTTAAAAAGGCTGTAGCAGAAGATGGTGTAAACTCACCATGGGCAGAATGTATATTACAAAATCTCGCTCATCGCGCCTGTACCACTAGAGATTGGAAAGATTTAACAAAAGCTGTGCTCCCGGGACCGTTATTCCTTAAATGGTGTGCATATTTTTCTGATGAATGCCATACGCAGGCTGAGAGGAATCAAACAACAGATCCTCCCATACCAATAACCTTTGGGATGCTGTCAGGAACTAGTGATCAATATGCCACAGGAATTCAACAAGCAGCATTACCAGCTCCGTACCGAGAACAGGTGCGAGCTCTAGGGTTGGCAGCATGGAAGAAGCTAGAGGAAGGCCCCACAGAGCTTCCTACAGCTGGAATCACTCAAAAAGCTAATGAGGATTTAGCCACATTTATTGAGAGAGTGGAAAAAGGCCTCCAAAGGAAATTTCCACCTGGTGCGATGAGGGACCAATTTGCCAAAATGTTAGTGTGGGAAGGAATGACCGCAGATCAAAAACTGGCCTATGCTGGGTTAAAAGATAGGTCCATGGGAAGATGGATTATTGCCACCAAAGATGTGGGTTCAACAACTCACCAATCTCAGATATTGAGCACTGCTCTCAATGCCCACACTGAGGTATTAGCAACAGTTTTAAACGGAAAAGGAACCTGTTTTAAATGTGGACGGCAAGGCCATTTTAAAAGAGACTGCCCTAATGGCCATGGTCGGCCTCCAGAATGCTCCCCTGGCCAGACTCAAAGTCCAGCTGCCCCTAGAACACTCTGTCCTAGATGTAAAAGAGGATATCATTGGAAAAAAAGATTGCAGGTCTAAATTTGATATTCAGGGGAAACCTTTAAACTCCTAAGGGGGCAGCCTCCAGCCCCGTTACATCAAGGAGGTTCCCCTGCTCCCAGTCCCCCTCAGGTCCATTGGACAGTTCCTATTGTTCCAGGGATTAGACCAAAGATGGATATTTATATATCAGGAAAGAAATTTCATTGCCTAATTGATACTGGGGCAGATCGTACTATACTAAGGAAAGAAGAGATTCCACCCCAATGGGAACTAATCCCAGGGCCTCAGTTACTTGGAGTAGGTGGAAACACTCATTCAGAAGAGACCAGAAATTGGCTTAAATGGAGAGATATAGATGGAAACCAAGGGGAAGTTCGTCCCCTTGTGGCCCTTGGATTAACCTCTAATTTATTAGGTCAAGACATCCTAGGAGAAGCTGAGGCTTACATTACTACAACCCATAGAGAGCTTAAAAATGATATGGGGAGAAAAACTTCCAATCATCAAATAGGGTTTCACCCCCAATCCTAAGGGCCACTGCTCCCCAAGTTCCTGCCATTCAATGGCGAGATGGCCCCCTAATCTGGGTCGAGCAGTGGCCCCTTCCTACTGAAAAACTAAACCATTTGAGGGCAATTGTCCAAGAACAGTTAGCCCTAGGACACATTAGACCTTCTCTTAGCCCATGGAACAGTCCTGTTTTTGTTATACAAAAGGCCACAGGGAAATGGAGGATGTTACAAGACCTCAGAAAAATTAATGATAGGATGTTCCTTATTGGCACACCTTTGCGTGGCCTTCCCTGGATCCCTTCTATCTCAAGAGATTTAACCTTAATTGTTATTGATATTAAAGATTGTTATTTTTCAATACCTCTTCATCCAGATGATTATGAAAAATTTGCATTCTCTGGCCCCTCAACCAATTGTCATAAACCAGATGAAAGATATGAATGGATTGTTCTCCCTCAAGGTATGGCTAATAGCCCAGCTTTTTGTCAATATTATGTTTCATGTCTTATGTCACCATTAATGAAAAAATCACAGCTCACCTTATATGTCTATATGGATGACATCATCCTGGGAGCTGCTGATGTCCAACAACTAAACTCTGCTTACTTAACCCTTCGAGAGCTCTTAGAAAAAGGAGGATTACACATATCCAATGATAAAATACAAACTATTCCTCCCTTTAAAATATTGGGGACAAAACTTAGCCTAGACTCGGTTTGTCCTCTCAAACCCCAACTTCTCATTCAAAAATCTTATTCCTTGACAGAGTTACAAAAGCTATCAGGAGAGCTAAACTGGTTAAGACCTTGGCTTCATATCTCTACTGAGGATTTATTACCTCTCTTTGAATTGCTACGGGGACAATCCCCCTCTGATATAATTATACTAGAAGAAAGTCATCTGTTAATATTACAAAAAGTTCAAGATGCCCTCAATTCAGTCCAATTGGCTCGATACCAACCAAAACAACCTCTATATCTGTGGGTTTTCTCAGGTGCTAAGCTCCTGACAGCTGTACTAACCCAGATGGGAAATCCATTAGAATGGATACATTCCTCTGTGGGAGGAGCACCTCGAGTTTATTCCCAATTAGATCAATTAGCAGATCTTGCAATAAAAGGGAGAGATACATCATTGAGGCATTATGGAAAAGACCCAGATATTTTAACAATTCCTTACCGTTTGTCAGATTTTGAATGGATACAGAGAAACAACCCTAGAGTCTCCTATGCATTAGAAGGATTTCTAGGAAAAGTTGACTGTCATTACGGGTCAAGCAAATGGACTTCTTCTTTCCCCAAACTGGAGTGGACTCCCCCCATCTTGTTCTCCAACAAGCCACTCCCCAAGGCAGTAAATGTCTTCACAGATGGAGGAAAAGAAGGGTCAGCAGTTGTAGTTTTTCACCCATCCTCAGGCCAAAGGACACAATACTTTGAAGCAGTTACTGGTTCTGCTCAATTTAAAGAATTATATGCTGTTGCATTAGCCTTGACCCATGTCCAAGAG
Source organism: Tamias sibiricus (assembly GCA_025594165.1). Taxonomy (NCBI): domain Eukaryota; kingdom Metazoa; phylum Chordata; class Mammalia; order Rodentia; family Sciuridae; genus Tamias; species Tamias sibiricus. The sequence goes on along the minus strand of CM046658.1, from coordinate 112,828,506 downwards.
CCTATGAATCTTTTCTCAGATAGTTTATATGTAATTAACCTATTACCTACTCTAAATGCCTCATATATAAAGATAGATAATAATCCTATCACCCCTCTGATGATCCAGGTTCGATCCCTGTTAAAGGGACGTAATGAACCTATGTTCCTCCAACATCTTAGGGGACATCAAGGCTTATCTGGGCCCCTCTCTGAGGGAAATCAGGCCGCTGACCGTTTAGCCACCACAGGTGTATTAACAGTTACAGTCCCATATCAACAAGACCTTCAGTTAGCTCAAGGTCTTCACAACCTTACTCATTTAAATTGGAGAGGTCTACATAATAAATTTCCTTTAGTTCCTATAAAAGATTTAAAAAAGATTATAAGGACATGTAAATCTTGTTTGCCCTTCTTACAGGTCCCACCTCTCCAGTCCCCTGGGGTAAATCCCAGAGGCCTAAGGCCCAACGCTATCTGGCAAACTGATGTAACCCATTATGTGCCATTTGGAAAATTAAAATATACATTTATGTCCATAGATACTTATTCACATGCTTGTTGGGCCACGGCACACTCTGGAGAAAGGGCTAAACATGCTGAAAGTCACTTTTTACAATGCTTTGCTATTCTTGGATTGCCAAAACAAGTTAAAACTGATAATGGACCCTGTTTTGTAAGTAAATCATTACAAAAGTTATTCCAAACTTGGCATATTAAACATACCACAGGGATCCCATATAACCCAAAAGGACAAGCCATAATAGCAAGACACCAATTAATAAAACAAAATGGGGGAAGCAACCCCCATGACCAGTTGAAAACAGCTATGCTTACTTTAAATATTTTAAATTTTTCCAAACAGCAGCCTCTGTCTGCGTTTCAAAGACACTGGTCTAACCAAACGCCTTATATAAAAGTTGAGGTCCGATGGAAAGACCCATTAACTGGAGTCTGGAGAGGTCCTGATCCGTTAATAAGTGCTGGCAGAGGTTTTGGATGTGTCTTCCCAATGGGAGAACAGAACCCTATATGGGTGCCTGCCAGAGATCTCAAATACTGCCAGTCCGACCAAAATGACTACCCAGGAGCACAAGCTCTTGAGGAGTGATCCTTTCTTTTTCCCACAGAAATGAAAAAACCGTGACAAAGCTCCTGTCCTGCTGTGATTAAACTTCTCATCACATCCATTTCAAAATTCATCAAAGACACTATCCTGGACTCCTTCTTTGTCAGCATCTCAACCCTCTGCGATGAGAGAAGAAGGACTGTGCCATTCCTGTGACAATTATCTGGACTTTATGCTAGATGACTTCCTTTGGACTCTGAGAGAAGAGCGCTATATCTTATGACAGTTATCTGGACTTTGTGCTGGACGGCTTCCTTTGGACTCTAAGAGAAGAGTCCCATTCCTGTGACAGCCATCCGGACTTTATGCCAAAAGGCTTCCTTTAGACTAAACTAAATAGATGGACTTTCTCTTTTTGGTGAAATCCCTGCTAAATGGGTGGACTTTCTCTTTTTGGTGAAATCCCTGATTGTCATTGTCTTTGTGTGCACCTTTAGCCCTATAGAACTAGCCAGATACAGCTGGGTGGTCTACTGTCACGCTGAGCTATAGCCCTATAGGCTTGGCCACGGTCCTTAACAGGATGTAGAGGTATGCCATCCAGTCAAGCCTTCCCAAAGGTGACTGTCATGTCCCATGTGCTCCCCTTGTCCACCTGCTGGCCCTAGGTATGTCCACCTAAAGTGCTAGAGTGATAGCCAATAACAGGTAAGATTTTTCCCAGAGAGGAGAAGTCGACCTAGACGGGCACACTCTCTATGAGTTGGACACCCTACAAGATGGGACATCCCATTTAAATATAAATGGAGAGACCCATTTTTTAAATAAACAATAAAAGGGGAATTGCTGGGACTGTGTCTGCCAAGGGGCAAGGTTTTGACTGCTTACCACGCCCTAAAGGACCGGGGCTAAACCAAGGGGTGTGGCTATGACCTAGCGTGAGAGACTGAACCGCCTTGCTTGCTGATTGCTTAGTTCTAGGCCTATTTAAGTCAATGCTTGTTCAATAAATCTGAGTTCTTCGCGTGCTATACAAGACTCCCTGGGTGTGGCGTATTTTCTGTTCAAACAAACAGAGGTAAGGCACGTAGCGATTTCTGTCCTTAAGATCACCCCCGCCCCCACCCACCCCCCACCCCCCCCCCCCCCCCCCCCCCCCACCCCCGGGTGAGTTGCAATTTTTCCTGCAGGCAGGAAAAATTCCCTTTTAGGGCCCAAAAAGGGAAGCGCAAGTTAGAGCCCGGCTCCATTCATAACTCAGCAACCCCAGCATTAGTAAGTATAACTCAGCAATTTAGTAAAGGAATTATAAACTATGACCAAGTGGAGTTTATTCCACGGATACAGGGCTGATTCTCCAGAAGAACTTGAAAACTGTCTCCAGAAGAAAACCCACATAAATCTATCAATCCATGAATAGAAAGCCATTGACATTCAATCCTTAGCACCATGAAAAAAAATTATATATACATATATATATATATGCTGTTGACACAATTCAACACCATTTCCTGGTTAAAACCCACTTTGACAAGTGGGAAGAGAAAGGAACTTTTTCAAGTTTATAAAGAATATCTAGCAAAAAGAAAGAAATTACCCCAACTGTTTGACCTCACATTTAAAGGAGAAAGACTGAATGTCTTTCCTTTAGTGACACAAAATAGGGCCCCATGAGAAAAAGGACCTTTTAGGACTAAGGGAAAAACACCTCTTGAGGGACAGGCACGCCAGATCTCAGTCTGATGGGGTTAACAGCCATACTAGAAAATTGGGAGTTAAAAAGCACATTGGGGCTGGGGTTGTGGCTCAGTGGTAGAGCCCTTGCCTGGCACATGTGAGGCACTGGGTTCGATCCTCAGCACCACATAAAAAGAAATAAATGAAATAAAGGTCCATCAACAACTAAAAATAAAATTAAATTAAAAAGTACATCAGTCTTCAAGACTGTGAGCATGAGATAACATGCCAGGAGACAGGAGGCTGGGAAAGTCAGTTCAGCCTCCTGAGACTATGTGGTCAGCAGATAGGCCAGCTGAAGCCAGACAAAGCAGAGTCTACACTATTCTGAAGCTAATAATAGCAGAGACATTCCCAGGTGATAAGTGCAACTCCAGGTGGTGAGGGGAAAACACGTGCCTAGGAGAGTCACTGAAGTCACTTCTACCCTATTAACACAGTAAATTTTCCAACCCTAGGTGGAGGCTGATAGATGGGCTACCCCTCCCCCTCCCGGAAGTTTCTGAGCCCTGGGCAAAGTAACCTTGTTTCCCTTCTCCGAGGCAGGAAGCAACCTTGTTTCCCTTTCCCCAGATAGGAGCCACTAGGATTAAAGGTCGCTCTGTTCCCTGGACAGGAGCCAATAGGCTTCACCACCAAAGGTTTTAACGGACAACCTAATGGTCTGGGGGGGTATAAATAAATGGGCTCCCATCCATTGGGGGCAGGGAGAAGTAGAGAGTCAGGCGAGAAGAGAGAGGCCACGAGCCAGAAGACGACAGAGACAGAGAAGAGGCAGCCACTGTACCAGCCTTAGACCTGCCATCTCCAGTCCAGGCAGCTGCCCCAGCTGATAGCTCCAGAGACCACAGCCCTTGCGACCTGACGCCCACCTTCCATTCAGAGCTTGCATGCTCTTCCACCAGAGCTTGCACACTTCCCTCTCCCTGGTTCCCCTCTCCCCGTTCCTTTTCTACCCTTAACCAGCCATAAAGGCCGGTTAATAAATCCCTTGGCTGCACGGCCATCTCAGTGTGATTTTTGCCCTTCAGAGGCTTACGATGCACAAAGAAGCATGATGAAGAGCAACCCAAATCCCACCTCTATGTGTGCTGACATCAAGAGATGAAGTTCCTGCCTTACTCCAGAGAGGCCACGGAAGCTACTCTCTTTCATTCTTCGCTTGAGTCGGTCTGGGTCCTCTGTCCTCTATGGGTCAGGGTCCTCTGTCCTCTATG
>CM046658.1:112776326-112824405 GCA_025594165.1 Tamias sibiricus | reverse complement strand
GAAATGATTGGATCATAAGGGCTCTGATCTCCTCTATGGATTAATTCATTCTTGGGTTCAGAACTGAAGGACTATTGAGAACCCATTGAAACTGTAGGAAGTGAGTGAGGCCTAGTTGGAAGAAGTAGGTCACTGGGAACATGACATGGAAGGGTATATTTTATTCCTGGCCTCTTCTTCTCTTTCTTTGTCTCTCTCTCCAACCCCACCACCCCACCCCCTCATGCTGGCCATCATGAGGTGAAATGTTCATACCACTGCCACATGCTCCCCACCATGATGTTCTGCCTCACCACAAGACCACAATCATGGGGCCAATCGACTATTGACTGAAACCTGCGAAACTGTGAACCAAAATAAATCTTCTCTCCTCTAAGCTTTCTCAAGTGTTTTGTCACAACAAGGAAGAGCCGACTAACACATTCCCTTTGCACAGGTGGCTTGGTAGAACACTGCAACAGAGGCCAGTCTTCTCTTGACCTGAGTGATGAGGTCACTACAGAAAAACAATCATAGTTATTGGAGGACTTTAAAATATCTTGGAAGTTAAGCTGTGCAAAACATGCAACAGAATATCTGTGTGTGATGTCCACTGGGGCCTTCTGATGTGGCCCTTCCCGCAGGCCTTACCTAAGCCGGGATGGAAGCACTATCCTTACTGGAAAACCATGGATAGGTAGGTAAAGAGAAAGTCTGTCATACTGGCAAGTTCACAAAGAAAGGGCGATTGATAGAGTTGGAAATAACTTGGAATATGATTTGTCACCATTCCTGTGGAAGATAAATTTGTAAAATATACAAAAATTAGAAGCATCATGTAAACACTGTAGTGTAGCAATTGCACATCCAGTTCTCTGCACCATGGAATTGAAATAGAGGTACAAGAACGGTGCAGCATTATTTGTCAACATAAAATCTTGAAACCAACCGAATTTCAAAACCATTTGGAAAAGGTTAAGTGAAAACTGCACAAACTAAGAAAAGAAAGGGTGGGTTTTTGTTGTTGTTGTTTGTTTGTTGTTTTCTTTTTTAAACAAAGAGGACGATTATATTGATGATGGCACTGGTGACCCCCATCCTGGGGATAGGATACCACTGTTTACCTACGTTGCTGATGTTTTGAAAAACAAGAACAAAACATAATACTATAGAGTTGACCTCAGCAGTCCAAGCCTATACAGAAAAGGCAGAATAAATAAAGATGAGATGGGCCAGCACAAGATGTGGTGGGCCAGATACATTTCTAAGCTCCACGGGGGCAGGGCTGATATGCCAGCAGTTATTGTATGAAGGTAGGGTGGAGTAGTTCCTGACAGGCCCTGGGGGGGATGGCTGGGTTTGGGTTTGTGTTTATCGCTGTGCGGTTGCTAAAGAGTAGGAAGGAGGCCAAGAGGACCCGCCAGCGTCCCTGGGTGGGCTTGAACCACCAACCTTTCGGTTAACAGCCGAACGCGCTAACCGATTGCGCCACAGAGACACGGATGGACCATCTCCCTGGAATCTATAGGGCTGGAGTGCTTACTAACCCGTTTTCCCATAGGTTACACGCCGCGGGTCTTGCAAAATCCGGGTGCGCAAATTTCTAAAGCTGAGGGAAGCCGCAAGATCAGAGTGGTGAATCGTGGTGTTCGCTGGAAACCTGACCATTGGCGGATTCCGAAGCCAGAGGGGCAGCAGAATGGCCTCCGCCCAGAGCGGCTCGGCACTTATTTCAAAAGCTGGCGCCCGGGACGTGCCCGCTGGGCTCCGGGGTCGAGGCTTCTTCCTGTACGTTGCATCGCAGTCCTGCAACGAGTGAGCCTGTCCCCACCCTAGCGCGCCGCTTGGGACCCGGTCGCAGGGTCAGTCCTTTAAAGCACCTTGAGAACGGATGGAAATCCGAAAGTTTTATCAAAGGCGAAGTTCTTCGTAAGAAGCCTTTACTCCGGGTTGAGTTGGTAAGGCCACAGTGCACCTGGTGCGCCGTTGAGATCTCGGAGCTCACAGAGGCTGGGGTGGGGCGTGGGGTAGGGGCGCGCGGGCGAGGGCCAGCGAAGGGGCGGCCAAAGACCACGGCCAGGAGCAGGGAAAGGGGCGGAAGGGCACGCCCGGGGCGGCGAGACTTCAGCGAGAATTGAGCATCGGGTCGGGGCCGGATCTCCGGAAGGACCGGAATTGTTTTCATTGTAGCCGAATGAGAGGAAAGGAGGGGAAAACCGAGAAAGTGAAGGAGCAATAAACGCGACGACCTGTTGCTGTAAATTTAGAGCAGCTGACTAGCACACCTGAGTCTACTACGTTCATGATAGGAACAGAAAAGGGAGTCGCTTGTCCTCACTCGTGTGGCGCGCCGTGATCGTATAGTGGTTAGTACTCTGCGTTGTGGCCGCAGCAACCTCGGTTCGAATCCGAGTCACGGCAAGGCCCTGAACTTACGGGTCCTCCCTTTTCTTTCAGTCGTCCCCGCCGCATCGCTGTGCCATTTACCTGCGACTCAAGTGCAAAATTTGCCAGTGGCTCCAGAGCTCTCTGCGGTCTGGACAAAAAAAGGAAGCCCCACCGTATGGATGCGGGGCTCACTCAACAGGAAAGCTGAAGCTGCCGCTCCGCGGTCAAGACCCAAACGAGTCAGGTGCTGCCTCTCAGTGCAATGGTGTGGTCAACGTTGTCAACCTTCTTTTTCTGGTTCCACATATTGCAGTCTCGTCTTAGGCCAAATAAGAAATGAGATGAGAGTTTGCACTCCAACTAGGCATTTGAAACAAGGTCAAATAAGGTAGTAACATGTACACTCAATGAATGACATTCCCCAACCAACTTTGGGGAGGGGGGGCGGGGCACCGTCAATAAGAGACTGAAATGCAATTCACAGATTAAATTGCACCAATCCTCAGTGCATGGCCCGATGAATTTAGTCAAAAAGGAACCATCTCCTAGGGCAAGTGACAGAAAATTTCCATCAGCTCAGAAAGTCCATGGAGTCTGTTTTCAGTCCATCCTCACAACCCCATTGAAGGGAATCCCCCTTATGTTTTCTATCCCCAGGATTAGTTTTGCTTATTCTTGAAATTGTCGAAATCAAACACCATATGTTTTGTCCAGTGCTTTGCATGTGTGTGTTTTTTTGGTTTTTGTTTTTTTGTTTTTAATGCAGCATAAATTTTTGCTATGCATCCATTTGTTGTCACTTTCAGTGTTTTGGTGTTATCCCAAAATGTGAATAAAGTAAAGTGGATGGAGACTGGTTATGTCTAGTTGCAGCCCTGGAGGAGAAGGTGGCTATGACTATTCCCGTAGGGTCCCTTTGAGGCCTTGTGCATTCATTTCTTTTGAATACAAACCTAGTAATGAATTGCTGGATCATGGGGGAGGTGTGCTTTAAACTTCATGAGAAGCTAACAAACAGTTTTCAGGATGTTTGCACTGTCTTACTCTCTCACCAACAAGAAAAGATACAAATTATTTCTTATGTTTTTATTTTTTTTTTTAATTTTTAAAATTTTATTTATTTATTTATTTATTTTTTTGGTACCGGGGATTGAACTCAGGGGCACTCGACCACTGGGCCACATCCCCAGCCCTTTTTTGTATTTTATTAGAGACAGGGTCTCACTGAGTTGCTAAGTGCCTCGCCATGGCTGAGGCTGGCTTTGAACTCGCGATCCTCCTGCCTCAGCCTCCCAAGTACTGGGATTACAGACGTGCGCCACCGCACCCGGCTTATGTTTTTATTTTTTAATTCATTTATTTTCTTCTTTTCAGACATACATGACTTTAGGGTGTATTTTGACATATTATACATACCTAGAGCATAACTTCCCATTGTTGAGGTCGTACATCATGTGGAATTACACTGGTTGTGTGTTCATATGTGAACATAGGAAACAGATTCGATTCATTCTACTCTCCTATTCCCATTCTCCTCCCTTTCTTCCCTTCATTACCCTTTGTCTAATGAAATGAACTTCAACCCCTCCACCCCTCCATTGTGTGTTAGCATCCCCACATCAGAGAACATTTGGCCTTTGGTTTTTTGTTTTGTTTTGTTTGTGGGGGGAGGATCAGCTTATTTCACTCAGCATGATAAATCTCCAGTTGAATCCATTTACCAACAAATGCCATAATTTCATTCTTCTTTATGGCTGAGTAATATTCATTTATATATATATACATTTACATATATGTATGTATATACACACACACACACACACACACACACACACACACGTCTATAGCTCACGTTTCCATTACCCATTCATCTGTTGAAGGGCATGTTAGGTTGGTTCCATAGCTTACCTACTGTGAATTGAGCTGCTATCAAATTGATGTCGCTCTGTCATTATAGTATGCTGATTTTAAGTCCTTTGGGTGTATATCGAGGAGTGGCTTAACTGGGTCAAATGGTGGTTCCGTTCCACGTTTTCTGAGGAATCTCCACACTGCTTTCCAACATGGTTGCACCAATTTGCAGCCCCACTAGCAATGTAGGAGTGTACCTTTCCCCCCACATCCTCGCCAGCATTTATTGTTACTTGCATTCTTGATAATTGCCATTCTGACTGGAGCAAGATGGAATTTCAGTGTGGTTTTAATTTGCATTTCTCTAATTGCTAGAGATGTTGGACATTTTTTTGTATATTTGTTGACCATTTGTATGTCTTCTTCTGGGAAGTGTCTGTTCCTTTGCCCAATTGTTGTTTGGGTTATTCATTCCTTGGGTTTCCTTCCTTCCTTCCTTCCTTCCTTCCTTCCTTTTTGTTAAATTTTTTGAGTTATTTATATATCCTGGAGATTAATGCTCTCTCTGAGGTGCAGGTGGTAAAGATTTTCTCCCATTTTGTAGGCTCTCTTTTCACGTTCTTGGTTGTTTCTTTTGGTGTGAAAAAGCTTTTTAGTTTGATACCATCCTATTTACTGATACTTGATTTTATTTCTTGTGCTTTAGGAGTCTTGTTGAAGAAGTTGGTTTCTAAGCTGACATGATGGAGATTTGGGCCTACATTTTCTTGTAATAGGTGCAGGGTCTCTTGAGTTGAGTTTTGCGCAGGGTGAGAGATAGGGGCCTAATTTCACTTTGTTACATATGGATTTCCAGTTTTCCCAGCACCATTTGTTGAAGAGGCTATCTTTTCTCCCACGTATGTTATGGCGCCATGGTCTAGTATGAGATAACTGTATATATGTGGGTTTCTCTCTGTGTCTTCTATTCTGTACCATTGGTCTTCAGGTCTGTTTTGGTGTCAATACTATAGCTCTGTGGTATAATTTGAGGTCTGGTATTGTAATGCCTCCTGCTTCACTTTTCTTGCCGAGGATTGCTTTGGCTTTTCTGGTCCTCTTATTTTTCCAAGTGAATTTCATGATTATTTTTTCTATTTCTGTGAAGAACGTCATTAGAATTTTAATAGGAATTGCATTCGATCTGTATAGCGCTTTTGGTAGTATGGCCATTTTGACAATATTAATTCTGCCTATCCAAGGACATGGGAGAACTTTCCATCTTCTAAGGTGTTCTTTAATTTCTTTCTTTAGTGTCCTGTGTTTTCATTGTAGAGGTCTTTCATCTCTGTTGTTAGATTGATTCCCAAGTATATGCATACATATACATATACTTGGGAATCAATCTATTTTTTGAGGATAGTTTTCCTAATGTCCCTTTCAATTGATTCATCCATCATTTATGTATAGGAATGCAACTGATTTATGGGTGTTAATTTTATATCCTGCTACTTTGCTGAATTCATTTATGAGTTCCAGAAGTTTTCTGGTGGAGTTCTTTGGGTCTTCTGTGTATAGAATCATGTCCTCAGCAAATAAGGATACTTCGAGTTTTTCTTTTCCCATTGGGAGAGAAGATACAAATTCTTGTAAGCACGTGTTTTTCACTATCTCTTAAATGTTACCCATTCAGGTGGGTGTATAAGGGTATATTATGGTATTTTCCTGACTAAGTAATCATATTAAGTGTCCTTTCTTATTCCTTTTGGTCATGAAGAAATTAACTTTGTTGGAGAGATGCTGATCAAGTGTTTTTCCACCCTTTTTTTTTTCTTTTGTTACCAGGGATTGGACCCAGGGATGCTTTACCACTGACCACATCCCAATCCCTTTTTATGTTTTAAAATTTGAGTTAGGGTTTCACTAAGTTTCTTAGGGCCTTGCTGAGTTGCTGAGGCAGGGCTCAAACTTGCCATCCTCCTGCCTCAGCTTCCAGTGTTGCTGGATTACAGGCCTGGGCCTCCTACTCCCCACAGCTTGTTTTTCCCCTTTTTTCCCCATAACCTTTTACTATTAAACGCATTTAGATTTGTGAAAAATCAATTAGATAATACAGAGAATTTCCATATACTCCACTTCCCGCTGCCCCTACCTTTTAACATCTTACATTAGAATGATACATTTGTCCCAAGTAATGATAAAAATACTTTGCTACTAACCAAAGTCCATGATTTACACATATTTCCTTGGGTTTTTGCCTGGTATTCTTATTCTATTCCAGGTTCCATCTGGGGTTCCCTATTACATTGGTTGTCATATCGCCTCTTTGGCTCCTCTGGACTGTCACAATTTCCCAGACTCTTCTTGGTTTTAATGACTTTAAAAATCTCAGGTGTGCTGTTGCAACTGTCGCCATCGCCATTGTTTCTCTTAGTGATGAAACAAGGGCAAGACACTAGAATGTGACTAGCAATCATAAATGTCTCTCAGTTCTCAAGGTTCTATAACCTTCTCTCCCATCAGCAACAGTGACGGGAAGGATACCTCCCCCTCATGTCTGCCAACTCTCTAGAGTGCATCTTCTTAGCAGAACCCAATTTCTATCCAGAACTCAATCTGCAAAGGAATCTGAAAAGGATGGTTTTTAGTTTCTCAACCTCTTCAACTACAAACAGGATGGAATTGATATTGATTGAACCAACTCACACTTAAAGTTGTTTAAACTCCAATGGTCTCCAGGGCATCTTATATTTTTTCAAGACATCCATTAATAAAGGGATAAACGAATATGTACTAAACTCTTGAGAGCATGTGTTCCTGAAACTAAAGCAAATGGGAGTAGGATACACTCAGAAGATAATGAAAGACTGTTCCCACTGCTCAGAGAAGCCAGTGTAATGTCTCCTGAACTAAGGAGGATTGCCTTTGTCCTATTCACCCAAGATCCAAGAAAATATCCTAACTAATCAGGGACATGGAATTTTGAACTGCTATAGAAAAACATGAAGTTATTTGAAGCAGAACAGTCTAGTTAGGAACGGCAGAAAGAGATTTAAGGACATTCAAAGAGATTTTCCATTAAAAAAAGGAACCACACAATGAGACTAACTAGGCCAGAATCCCCAACAAAACACTAACACCTGCCGATTAGAATAGACCTAATCCACTAATTTTGAATATAAAAGCAAATTCCAGCTGTGGACGTTAATTAGACAGAAAAAGATCAGACAATAAACCAGTGCTATTCTGTGCCAGGCTAATTGTAAACAAAAGCGTGGCTATTGGACAAAAGCAAATGGCCAAAGAAAGCTTCGCAATAGAAAGAGGAGCAACCTCCTAAGCTGCTCCACAATCCATTGTTCATCCCTGAACCAGCCTTCTTGGGTGGTCAAAGAGGGTGTGGGGAAGGGCAGAATTTTTGGAAACTGTCATTTATTGGCTCTTGTGTAAGTCTCTGTAAGACATAAGAATTTCAAAGCAAGATTCAATCCTTGGTCCTTTCCAGGGATGCAGAAGAGGAGAGAGGAGAGAAGCTCCATTATCACTCAGACGCAGAATAACCCAGGGACATACATACCCAAGAGTGCAGCTGGGTTCTGAAGGTCTGCTAGGAAAACACCTGACATTGGTCTTAAGGTTGGGAGGATGGGGCTTGGGAGGTACTGTAACAGGGTTGGGGCCTTCCATGAAATTGAGGCAATGCAAAGACCCTCCTTCAAACCCTGATTCTTGTCACTCAGAGTGATAGGCACGAGTTTATTGAAGGGAAAGGAAAAGAGAAAGGGAATACTGTCAGGCGAGAAAAATGAGTGGGTCCTCTCCCAGAGGAGAGGGACAGAGTGCCTCTCCTGCATTCCAGTTTTATTGGGTATCCCAGAGAAGTTTCCAGAGAGTCCCACTCAGGTCCACCTCTTGACTTTTGATGGACAGTAGAATGACATCAGACTCTCACATCCCCACTGCCATGACAACTCTAGGTCACTTTGGCCCATGCTGAAAGGTTCTAATTAGAACCTTTAGCCATATTTTTTTTTTTTTTTTTTTTCTTCAGATTTTAAGATTAGAGGGAATTATCTTTAACTCCCTGAGTTCCGAGATCTGGTCTGTCGAAAGGGTCAGGAAAGTCCTGCCCTTCAGGGTAACTGGTACTGCTCTTATGGACATATTTCCGGCCTGCATTTCTCCTGCGGATAGCAGGGGGTTTGCTGAGAAATTTGACATATCCTGTCCACGTAGGTCAGGCAGGGCTGCAGGTAAATTGCTTCTTGAAAAAGAAAACATATGTGAATCGGCACAGTGGACCCTTGGTGTAGAATTATTCCCTTACCCTTGTGTTCCCGGCGCTCACATCCATCGGGCCCCCAGCGCGGCAGGACAGAGGGTATATACATTAACAAGTGAGGAAATGAACTTTCCATAAGTTCGCTCCAGATAAAAGTCCAGAGACCGAAAACTGGTGAATTTCTGATGTTTTCCTATAGAATTCTCCACCCAGTTGTCCAGAGCCCCCTGCAGACCTCGGCTTCTTCGAGCCAGATAGTTTCCATAGCCGTATATTATTGCTTTCAGCATCACTTGAGTTGACCTGAACAGAACAAAGGGAGCATTGGTGGTTCAATGGTAGAATTTTCGCCTCCCACGCGGGAGACCCGGCTTCGATTCCCGGCGCAATGCATGTGGTGATTTTTCTCAACGCCGTTGTGAGCTTTCACCTTTCCCCTGGTCTCCAGCAACTCCAGTCAGTAAAGACCACGTAGAGAATAACCTCAAGGTTATTTCTCAATTGCCAGACATTAAGGCATCCCTACAGCCCTAGGCTGTCTTTGAAGTGTCAGGTTGCTTGTCCTCAGCTCCCTCCCCTTTGGTCTTCAAACCCGCCAAACGCTTTTCTTCTTGGTTGGTTCTGGTGATCCTTGCAACCCAGACTCCTCTGTACACGGATTCACTTCCTGCATTTGGACAGATCATTGGGCTAATTCTCACCACAGAAAGGGGATCAGGAAAGGAAATGCTCGACAGGAGAGAGCCGTGGGAGGCTTGGGACCCCGGGAAGGCGACGCGCGCGCCGAGAGTTCTGCGCGGCGACGCGGCCAGCCCAACAGTTCCCTCGGTCTTTGGTGGTCCTGATCAAATTCAGTCTACGGAGGTCTGGGGACAGATCAGGATGGGCCCCAAGTGGAGAGCAGCGAGCAGGAACGTCCTTTTGACCAACCCTCCATGTTTTACACTCCAGCAGGCACACTTCCATCCGGGCAGCGTTTTTAACACTTGGGCTTCTGCCGCATTGGGAGGAGGCCCTGAAGGCCAGGAGCAAAGTGTGTTTGGAGGTGGAGACTCAGGACCAGCAAAACCTGGAGTCATCTCTTTTGCCCCCACCTGTTTTCACCCACTCTTCGCCTCAACAAAGCTTGTATTGGTCCCAAGGCTAGCGCATTGGCTAAGTGCCTCTGATAACTTTTCTCTCTTGAAAGGGTCTCAAGAAGAGACCTGGAATGAGACGCCAGAGAGAACCCAACTGAAAATGCTTCTCTCCTTTGTGTGTTCTCTCTCTCCTGCCTATGAACATCAGTCTTCCACACACCTCAGTTCAAGTAGCTTCTGTCTCCAGGGAAGCTCTCCTTCCCCTCCTCCCCCTCCTCCTCCCCTCCCCTTTCCTGCAGTAGGTCCTGAGAGCCCTGTTTCCTCCTTGCTGTATAATTCCTCCAGGGCTGATTTTAAGGAGGTGGTCCACAGCCCAGACTAGTCCAGCACCGGGGTCATTTCTCTGGTTTTGGTACCGTGCTAAAACTTGCCTCATAAAGCGGTTAAGAAGTTGTTCCTTGGTTTGTATTTTCTGGAAGAGCTGTAGAGGAAATTGGTTACCGCCTCTTTTTTTAAATGTCTGGTAGAATGAATCAGCAAAATTACCTAGACCCTGTGCTGTGTTTTGGGAGGTTGTTCATTATTGATTCAATTTCCTTAATGTGTAAAGACTTTTATGTAGATTGTCTATGTCTCCTGTGGGTTTTGGTAGATTGTGTCATCTAAGTTGTCAACATGGTGAGCAGAGAGTTGTTTTTAATAGGGCTTTCTTTCTTTCTTCTGGATATTGGCAATTTGTGTCTTCTCATTGCTTGGTTATTCAGTGAGAAGTTGTGGGTTTTTATTGATCACTTCCAGGAACTAGCATTTGGTTTCATTGGTTTTCTCTACTCTTTTTCTCTTTTCCATTTCATGAAGTCTGATGTCATCTTTGTTTCTTTTCTTTGGCGTATCTGGGATTAAACCTGCTCTTCTTTTTAGAGTTCTTGAATGGAAGCTTAGATTGTAATTTTGGATTATTTTATTATGGACATGTGCACTCATTGCTATGAATGTGCCTCTATGCATGGGCTTCGTTCTACTGCTCTAATAAAGAGCTTAAAGTCAATGGAGGCACTTTACCACTGTGCTACATCCCAAGCCCTTTGTTCACTTTTTATTTTCAGACAGCTTCTCCCTAAATTGCTGAGGCTGTCCTTAAACTTGCAGTCTTCCTGCCTCAGCCACTCAAGTGGCTGGGATTAGAGGAGCACCACTGTGCCTGACTCTGTTATGTGCTTTTATAAGTTTTATTTTCATTGTCATGTATTGCGAATATGTAATATCTCCTGAGATGTTATTTTTGATGCATTTGTTGTAATTAAGGGTTATGTTTCATTTGCAAATTGGGGGATTTCCAGCTACCTTTCTCTTAGAGATTTCTTGTTGAGTTCCATCTTGGCCTGAGAGCCTACTTTGTATGGTTTCTATTGCTTTATATCTATTGAAATGTGTTTTATGGGCCAAAATGTGCAGATCGTAGTGAGTGTTTCACACACGCTAGAGAAGAATATGTTTCTTCCTTGTCAAATGAAGTCATCTATAAACCTCAGGTGGATCCAATTGCCTGGTGGTGCTTCCAGGTCAAGCTTTTCCTCTTTGATTTTCTACCTGCTGGATCTGTCAACTACTGATTGAGTGAGGCTGAAGGCTCCAACTCTAGTAGTGCATTTCTCTATATCTCCTTGCACTTCTTCTTTTTTTTAAAAAATATTTATTTATTTGCTTTAGTAGTACACAATGCATTTACGTGGTGCTGAGGATGGAACCCGGGCCACGCACGTGCTAGTGCTAGGCGAGTGCTCTACTGCTGAGCTACAACCCCAGCCCCATCCTTGCATTTCTTTCAGGTTTTGCCTGACATATCCTGACTCTCCTGTTAGAGACACTATTATTAAGAATTGCTATATCTTCTTCGGGAAGTGACCACTTTATCATTAAGTAATATCCTTCTGCCGGGCGTGGTGGCGCACACCTGTAATCCCAGCACTTTGGGAGGCTGAGGCAGGAGGATCGCGAGTTCAAAGCCAGCCTCAGCAATGGCGAGGCACTTAGCAACTCAGTGAGACCCTGTCTCTAAATAAAATACAAAAAAAAGGTCTGGGGATGTGACTCAGTGGTCGAGTCCCCCTGAGTTCAATCCCTGGTACACACACACACACACACACACACACACACAAAAAGTAATATCCTTCTTTACCCCTGATGATTTTCCTTGCCCTGAAGTTTTCTCTATCTGGAATTAACAGAGCTATTGCAGTTGTCTTTGAATTAGTATGGGCCTAGTGTATCACTCTCTATCTTTTGGAAGCCTTGTGACCCATCAGAACCCAAAGGCTATCTGCTCACATTATTGGGCTGCTTGCTGTCTTTGGGTCAGGAGATCCTGGTTGGCCTGTGGAGGATGGGTTTCTCCTGCTCCTCCTTGGGACTGGCGCTACACAAGGTGTGCTTCATGGCCTGGACATTCGCAGCCTCCAGCTGTGCCAGGGACTTGACCTGAAGGGCTGGCCCAGTGTTGGATTGGAGCTGCTGACCACACCATTGCTGGTGGTCCTGGAGACATGTGGATCTGTGGAGGAGGCCTGTGGGAAGGCGATCCTCTTGAATCACAACAGGCACTCAGGCAGAAGATTTGGATTTCCTGCCCTCTGCCTCCTCCCAGCTCTCAGGGAGAGAGCTCATCTTTCATCTTACTCGTTCCTTTCTCATTTTCCCTGCCTTTACTCATTTACCTGTGTTTTTTCACATTTAAGTAGGTTTCTTGCTGGGCAGGTTGATCCATGCCTTAGTCCTGTAGTCCCAGCTCCTCTGGAGGCTGAGGCAGGCAGGAGGATTGCTTGGTCCCAGGGGTTTGGGGCCACACCGGACAACAGAGTGACAACCTATCTCTTAATTTGTTCTTAAAAAGTAGGTTTCTGTTGTTTTGGAAGCTGCTCAGTATACCAGCCGGTCTCATTGCCATTAGAGCAAGAAAAATCAAGATGAACCACAAGAGGAATATTTCTTCAGTGAGTCTGACATTGTCCTTTCATGAGTTCCTCACTGAGACAGAGAGAAAACAGACATAATGATCACAGAGTGTTGCCTATGCCCAACTTTTGGTCAGTCTCTCATACATGGGAGTCTGGGGGGAAAGGAGGAATTGTTTTGAAAAAGTTGATTCGTTGACACGCTATTAGGCTGAAGGCCTAGTGCTTTGGATTCATACATAGGCAAACCACAGCCCAGTCTGAACAGTCAAACAGAACTTGAGACCTACCAGCCAGAAATCATCAGCTAATCTCTAACTAGGTAACTTCTGCTGTAACCAATCAAATATGATTTCCTGATGCCTATTTCCACAAGCATTTTATCAAGTTTCCTTTCTTGCCCCCCTCAGCAGAGTGCTAACTTGCTTGAAGTAGGCCCCATTTTTTAATCACTGAATGTTCAAATGAACTCTGTTAAAAGTCTTTATTGATGCACTAGAATTATATCTAATAGAGGGATTCATTATGTCATATTCCATATTCATATGTACACATAATTTAATCAACCTTATTGTCAGTACCTTTCCTTTATTTCCCCCTCCCACTCTTTAAAATGTTAGTGTGTCCAGGTTTATCTTTAACAAACAAAGACCACCAGGAGAACTTTCCTGCAATGCATGCACATTATTATTTTGAGATGTCATATTGATTTTTATTGATCATCTATGTAACTGTTTACCTTTGCAGTATTTTGAGCACATAAATACTGTACAAACTGTGAGGGAACTTGGGTACACATACCCTAGACTCAGGAGTGACTGCCCTTGGGCACTTTGATATATGGATATTTAAAAAAAAAAATCCAAATTTTTGGGGTTCTGTAGAGACACTGGAATGGATTCAGCTTGGCCACCTCTCAGGAAACAGTGTGTCTAAGTGTCAGGGCCCTGCCCCCTGGCGAGGCCATGTATGGTGGATTTTGAGTCACAGTCAGTATTAATATAAACATTGGTGGGGTTTTACACAGACCTGTAATCCTAGTGGCTCAGGAGACCAAGGCAGAGGAAGATGGCAAGTTCCAATCCACTCTCTGGCAACATAGGGAGGCCCTAAAGAATTTAGGGAGACCCTGCCTCCAAAAATAAAAAGGGCCAGAGATGTGACTCAGTGGTTAAGTGCTCCTGGGTTCAATCCCTGGGAACAAGAAAAAAAAAAAAAAAAAAACATACATTAAACATGTTTGACTGGTTTTTATTTTCATTCAACAAATCTGCATTCATTGTAAAAAAAAAAAAAAAAAAAAAGAATAAAAAAGAATATATCCCCCTTCCAAAACAAACATATCTTAATTATATGAAAGAGAGTTCTTCTGCACACCAATCTTCCCTTGATGACACACCTTTACCTATTCCAGGTAGACTCAGGTGGAGTGTAATTTGCGTCATGTAGCCAAGGGACTCAGGAGTCCCAAGTCCCATCTTGACAATCCTGGGGTCTCCCTGGGTCAAGGGGAAAGTGTAAAGGCCAAGAAAAGGAAAATAACAGTATCATGGGCAGAAATTTCACCTCAGGATAGGAAAGTGGTAAACTGAGGCAGAGATGATGGAGGCTGGACGGGTACTTCCTCTGCCTCAGCCTAAAGAGCATTTCACTCTGCTGTTTGCAGCGCCAAAGAAATTCCTTGCATTGGTCCCTAGGAATGCTGGTTGTCCCTATGCACCTCAGAGGATGATTCTAAACTTGCTTTCTGTGGGTTCCATGGTGTAATGGTGAGCACTCTGGACTCTGAATCCAGCGATCCGAGTTCAAATCTCGGTGGGACCTTTCCCTTTAACTTTTCTTGCAGCCCTGATTGGGGATTTGTTCCTGCTTCCAGGTCCTGGTTTTCAGTGTGGGCCAGACTAGCCTCTTGGAGCAGAGCCTACACCAGCCTCCCTGCCGTCCCTCCGGGTCCCAGGCCGAGTGTGCCGCGACACATGGAATGACCGAACCGTCCTGGAATATCCCCTTGCCCCGTCTTCTCCCGCATCGGAAGTCCCCAGCCGGCCTCCAAGGGACCCAACAAGGACCCCCGCCCCAGCACCAGCCCTGTCCTCCGCTGACCCTCCGGGGAAAGGTCTCCTGCGCGGAGAAGGCAGCGGCCACCAAATCCGAGAAAGCCCCGGGCTTTCTCTCAACGACGGTACTCTCGAGAGCACACCTTCTTTGGGGTCAGCGGCCGATTGGAGAAATTGCGATGGCGTCAGCTCAGCCGTGGGTGAGTGCGTCCCACCAGGAGAGTGGGTGGTTGGCGCCCTTTGCTCTGAGTCCTGTATTTTATCCAGACGGCTTAATTGGTTCTGGGTGGTCGCTGATCGATTCTTTATATTCAGGTTTTATCCAGAATTTCGGGCTCCGACCTTTCCCCTGTGGACACCGAAGGCCGCGGTGACAGCCGCTGTGGAAGTGACTCCGGGAAATCCTACTCTTTGTCGGAGCTGGGCAGAAAGCGGAATATACTCCGACTCCTCCAGGGAGCGGGGGAGCGGCCACCAAATGAGCGACACGTGGAATGATGTGTCCCCGCCCGCTGCCCGCGGGCCACTGTCCCCGAACCAAAGGGGACGTGAGCCTGCAGCCCAAGTTCGTGGTGCCCCTACCGCAGCCGGCGGGGCTCCAGGGTAAAGAAGCTTTCCACTGCCGCCTGGTGGCAAAGTGTTTTCCTTCTCTGAACCAGAGCTTCGGGCAAGGAGCTTTGAAGAATCCTAACAAATGGGTAGAATGTTCTCCAGCCGCTAAGGATACATTTTGCCAGTTAGGGAGCTTAACAAAGGCCTACCAAGCAGGCTGTCTTGCGGGAGCTCACAGTGGAGGACTCCAAAGACAGGCAGTTGTGGGAAGGGAAACAGGGAAACAGTTGAGGAGAAACAGGAAAGAAGGCTCAGGCGGGAGTAGAAGGAAGTGGTTGGGAGCCCAGCCCAAGTCACACACACCTTATGACTCCTCCCGGGGTTTAAGGAGAGCATGGTTCCTCTCTCTGGAGACTCCATCCTGTACCCATCCCCTGAAAACGCAGTTCCCCAGGATGCAGCAAAGCACTTGCCTGGCAAGTGTTCTTGCACTTTCCTTTCCGGGTGGGAGGGAGCTGCGTTAAGTTGGTTTGCAAGTGCATGAAAGCAAAGGCCCCCTAGTCTTGCTGGCTCCCTTGGTTTGGACTGGCAGGAAGGGAAACACACAAACTCCACTTTCCCTTGAGGCTGGTCTGCAGGGCCTGGGATGGAAAACACTACCCCAAACTATAACACACTGGCATGCTGAGTAATATAAGTTAAAGCAATTTGAGAAAACACAGAGGTAGAAAATGTAACAACCCCCCTCCTTGCTCCTTTCTCCCTTGAAGCAGGTCCTAAGACCTTCATGTGAGAGGGATCCTCTCTATACCCAGAGGAAAGAAGCATTCTTATCTCTGAAGACAGGGACACAGAGATGAATGGAATGGGCCTTGCTACATTTCCTTGTTTATTACCATTAGATCATTCTCTGGTTTTTGTATCATCTTCAACAACACTAATATAAAAAATACCTCTGGGTCAACAGTTTATTCCTTTTTTTTTTTTTTTTTCCTTATGAAGGCACCGTGCCATGAAAAGCTTATAATTAAATAAATGCATATGATTTTCTCTTGTTACTGTGTTTCTTTGTTATAGAGGCCTTAGCCATGAACTGAGGATGGGTGAGGAATGGACGTTTTCTCTCCCCTCCATGTAAAAAGGCCTTCCACTGTGGAACTACAAAAATGTTATGAAAGCAGTTTAGAAGCAATAATTTAATTCAATATTCCCCTTTGTACACGAGAAAATTCCCAGGTACGATGAAGTCTATGGCTCATTCTCTATAGCTCCTTCGAGGGGCAAACCTACTATATGTTGAGGGGTTTTCCTGGACACTCCTGGGCAGCAGGAGTCACTGCTGCTCAGAGAGGAGTACTGCACTCTCCCTTTGAGGGTCGTCTGCCTCTGAAAAGTTCCAGTGGTGAAACTTAAATAAAATCAGCATGAAACATTTATATTGCCTCATTGTGTTAGGTTTCAGTCCATGGTCAGCTGAGTCTTTTTTTTTTTTTTTTTTTTTTTTTTTTGGCTGTGAAAGGCAGAAACATCATCCCAGAAGGATGAGGCAGAGTAACATTGCTCACCTTCTGGCAAACAGGAAGCAGGAAAGGGTCAGGGACCAGACATAGTCCCCAATGGCATGCCATCAAGGACTCACTCCCTTCTACTAGGTGCCACTTTCTACAAGTTCCACGACCTCCCAATAGTGCCATTAAATTATGAATCCATCAGTGGATCAATCCACTGAAGTTAGAGCCCTCACAATCTAATCACTTTTCCCCACCTTGGTTCACCTCTAAATATTACTGCATTGGGGGTGGGGGCCAAGCCTTCAACACATGAGCCATTGGGGACATTCCAGATACTGACTTAACAATCAGTTTTTTCATCATGACCTATTTTTGTGCACTGTTTCACCCAAAATATTGTCACTATCAGTTACTTTTCCCTGTTCTCGAAATTTGCTTCAATGGAATCACACTGAATATCCTCTTTTCATGAGTTTCTGGATCCATATTGTTGAATGTTTCAGTACTCTTTCATTGCATGGTAATTTTCCAATGGACGAATGCATCATTCTGTATCCATTCACTTCTTGATGGACATTTGAATTGCTTCCAGTCTGGGGACTATCACAAAAGAAAGTATTAACAAGAAATCATTTTTGTGGACATATGTTGTATACATTCTATCTTAAATTTGTTATTCTTCAATGCTAACTTACTTTGTGAATGGATATTTCATTTAGAAGCACAAGTTCATTCAGAAGTTATGAAAGACCAAAGTGAAAGCCCAAAGTAGAAGTCTATGCACTTTCCTTTATATTTCATAATTAAGCAAAAAATTTGTCTTGGATATTGTTTCCTTTCTGCCTAGTTTCAATGCAGGCTTCACACATCTAGGTCTTTTACCAGATTATCTCATTTGATTTATGCAACAATCCTGTGAGGTACTTAATATTCTTTTTTTTTTTTTTTTTTTTAATGACTCTTGCAAAACTGAGACCAAGTAAACTGAAAGAGCTGACCCAAAGTCAAATAGAAGGCAACTGATGGCTCCAGGACTGGAAAGATGTCCTTCCCAAAGACAGACAAACTTCAGGTCTTTGTAGTAACATCAGTTTTTCAGATAGGTCTGGAAACCCATACAGCAGTTGCTAGCTGCTGTAGTGGAAGGCTGCTTTTGGTCAGAAACTCCTCCCCCAGGGATCTGGAATATAAAAGTAGTGATAACAACCCTGAGAACAAGGAAATTCCTTGGACACTCTAAAAACCGAAAGTATTTTCTTCTGTATGGTGCTGAAAGTTGACTGGTCCTAGTTCATGTATCTTGTATTTGAGCAAGGAAACCTGCTGCTGGAGAGGAGCTGACTCTTCATCAAACCAGATCAGTCTGTAGGATGATGTCTTCTACTGGTGATGTCCTGAATACTTGCTAGGTAACTTGTGCTTCTAGGTGGTTTGTTTTGACTGCTGATTTCTTTCTTTCTTTCTTTCTTTCTTTTTTTTTTTTTTTTTTTTTTTTTTTTTTTTGCCGGGATTGAAATCAGGGGCACTTGACCACTGGGCCACATCCCCAGCCCTCTTTTTTTTTTTTTTTTTTTTTTATCTTATTAGAAACAGGGTCTCATTGAGTTGCTAAAGTGCCTTGCCATTGCTGAGGCTGACTTTGAACTCGGGATCCTCCTGCCTCAGTTCCCAAGTGCTGGGATTACAGGCAGGCATGTACCACTGTGCATGGCTTTACTGATGATTTCTGTGCTGCTCTCTGCTCTGCCAGGATATGAAAACTTCTGGGACTTTGCAGACCTTTGAGTTCAGTCCCTGAGGTAGACACGGGGGGGGGGGGGAGAGGCGAGCTATAGTCCTTCTAGCCGTGGTCCTGCCATTACCATTAGGCTAGGTAGTTTTTCTTTTTTAATTTTTTAATTTAATTTGTTATACATACTTTTAGAGTGCAATTCCTTTCATATTACATATAAAGAGCACAGTTTTCCAAGTCATTGGTTTCACACAAAGTATTTTATGAAAATACCATTTGAGCTTTTAGACACGCACTTAGTATATTGATGTCCAACTCCTTCTGCCATTATTTCTATCCGCCTACCCCCCCTCCCCTCTCCTCCCTCCCCTTTGTTTTATTTTATTTTTTAAAAAATATTTATTTCTTTTACTTTTTTAGTTGTGTACACATGCAATGCATTTATATATTTATCCCCTTTGTTTTACGTTTTTAAAAATGAGGATCGAACAATGCAATGGGCAATCGCACTGAGGAGAGGCGAGCACTCTGCCGCTCTGCTGCTGAGCCACAGCCACAGCACAGCCCCAGCCCCCTTTGTTTTATTTAACATTCCCTCATTCCTCTCATCCCCCCTCCCTTGCCACTATAATTCAGTATCATCATAGCAAAGGAATCAATCGACCTTTGGTTTTCTGGGATTGACTGACTTCACTTAGCATTATTTTCTCCAACTCCATCCATTTACCTGCAAATGCCATGATTTTATTTTCTTTTAGTACTGAGTAGTGTTCCACTGTGTATATATACCAATGTTTCCCTATCCATTCATCTATTGATGGGCATCAGGGTTGTTTCCACAATCTAGCTATTGTGAATTGTGCTGCATAAACATTGATGTGGCTGTGTCCCTGTAGAAAGCTGTTTTTAAGTCCTTTGGGTATATAGACCGAGGAGTGGGATAGCTGAGTCAAATGGTGGCTCCATTCCAAGTTTCCTAGGAATCTCCATACTGCTTTCCAGATTGACTGCACCAATTTGCAGTCCCACCAGCAATGTATGAGTGTGCCCTTTTCCCCACAACCTCACCAGCATTTATTGTTGTTTGTGTTTTCGATAGCTGCCATTCTGACTGGCGTGAGATGAAATCTGAGTAGTTTTGATTTTAGGCTAGGTAGTTTTAATCTACAAGGACATTAGGAATCAGAGAATCAGGACCAGGTCAGCAAACATCCTGGGAGAGGTTAGCAACCACGAACACTGGATTTGGGATTTTCGTCTAAACTGTAGCTCAACCGTCAAACATTTTCAGTTGGAAAAAAACAAAAGTTTTTTTTTTTTTTTTTTTTTTAAACTGGAGATTGAACCCAGGAGTGCTAAACCACTGAGCCACATCCTCAACCCTTTTTATTTTTTTATTTTAAGACAGGGTCTTGTTAAGTTACCTAGGACCTTGTTGTTCCTAACTTTGAATTTCTGATCCTCCTGCTTCAGCCTCTGGTGTTTACAGGGATCACAGGCATGCAACGAAACACCAGGCAAAATAAATATCTTTCAGGGAGAAAAGTTGCCAGAATTTTTGTTTCCAGTTTTTTTTTTTTTTTTTTCAGGCGGGGGGGGGGGGAGTACCGGGAATTGAACTCAGGGGCACTGGACTACTGAGCACAACCTCAGTCCTGTTTTGTATTTTATTTAGAGATAGGGTCTCACTGAGCACCTCGCTTTTGCTGAGGCTGGCTTTGAACTCCTGAGCCTCCTGCCCTCAGCCTCCAGAGCTGCTGGGATTACAAGAAAACAAATGACCTCTGACAGTAAAAAGAAATAACTATTTATAATTTTTACTGCCACTTGAGGAGGTGGGTATTAAGGAAGGAAGCATCTATAATTTGACAGGCTGCTGGTGTATGTGTGGAGCATACTATACTAGAGGCTGAGAGAACAGTACTTTTTTCTGACAATGAAGGTGATAAGCAAGGGCCTGAGGAAAGGGCTGGGGGTGGTAAGGAAATGAGAACCAAAAATGTGAAGAGGATAGAAAGGATGGGTTAGTGTGATATCTAAAGTCATTTGAGAACAGATATAGAATGTGACAGCAAGACATCAAGCAAGTCAGCAATCACATTAGAAATGAAGTCTGAGGAAAGTTGAGCTACTTAACACAGAAGGAGGTGGGTAGGGAAACCTCCCTAGTGGAAGCCTCAGGAGATGGAATGTGGTCCTGACTCCTGTGAAAGAGCTCCCCCTGGGAGGATAGCATAGAATTGTGACTCGGTTGGCTTCTTAAAATATGAGCAAGATCCCAAGACATCAGGGTGGAGCAGTTCCTGTACACATGATGAGCCTGTTATTTCTACAACTAGACCCAGTATTGGTAGTACCCGAGTCAATGCCTTCTTCAAAAAAAAAAAAAAAAAAAAAAAAAAAAAAGACTTCTAGATATGGTTAGCGAGATCTCCTATCATTAAGGTTGCACGGTCTGGAAGCGGTTGTTGGAAGGTAAATGCAGTGGGCTCCAGGCATCCCCTTTGTCCATAGAAGCACTCATGTGAGTGGAGGAAACAATAACTGCTTCCCCTCAACACTGGAAGAAATAAAATTCAGAAAATAACCCACATTATACTTGTGGCAACATACAAAACCATTGATCATATCAAGCAAAACTCACAAATCCAGGAAATTCCTCAAGCAAGCACCTTGAACAGAATCAATTCCTTAACATCTGGAAACTTCACCTTTCCGCATCAGTATTCTTATGGCCCAAGACAAAAAGAACACCGAAATGGGAACCCCACAGTGCTACAGGGCAGCACCGCGAGTCGACCACATTCGCTCACAAGTCTTTTGCTTACATCACCTCGTGCACACAATCACATCATCACATCACATCACGATAGCACCGAAGAAGGTCGGCCTGCAGCTAAGAGCCTTTCATGAAAAACCGCTTATAGACAGTCGTGAAAAGCGCGAAGGCAGACCCAACCACCAGAAGTCACACGGTCGAGTTTCCCCGCATTTGGGGAAATCGCAGGAGTCAGCTCATCCGGACTGCGAGGGGTAAGCCTCGCTCTGGGAAAGCCACCTTCGTGACCATGGCATCACGACTGCCAGGTAAGTAGAAGTAGTTTCCCTTTCCTGTCCCCCACGCTCTATCTGCGACGTCACAAGCAGCGCCCTGCCCTAGGGCCACTCCGGGTCTCACATTGGCTCCACCTTCTCCGCGCGGTCACCAGCGCCTCCCGAGCAGCGGTTGTCGAAAGTGATGTATTCCCTTACCTTGTCCCTACCTTGTCCCCCCCCCTCCGCCGCCCCCGTCGCCCCTCCCGGTGTCGGGGGCGGTGGGCGGAGCCCGGGCCTGGAATCCTGGCACTGCGGGGTTTCTTAACCCGTGACTGGGGGAGGACCCTTTTAGCGGCTCGGGCTCTTCTACTGAGCTACACCCCCAGCCTTACCTGGTAGGGTTCTTGTTGAAGACAAATGAGAGTCCTCAGACATTACCTAGTGGACTATGGAGGACGGGGAACGCTTTTAGATGTCGAGAGTGATCAGATATCAAGCATTGGGAATTTGGGTCAAACTGACTTAGAAGGATTCTTCTAAAACTGGAAGATAGAGTTGAACGGAGAAACCCAAAAACCAAGGAGAGTTGGGAAGAGTATCAGAAAACTCCAGTTTGGTTAGGGAGAAAAGCTTCGAGCTAAGGATGTCGCTCTGTGGTAGAGGGCACCTGCTTGGCATTTGAGGCCCTGGGTTTGGTGTCCAGCACCCAACAAAACAAACCCCAGGACCCATCTTGGAGAGTGCTAATTCTAGGTGGCTAGAATTCACTGGTCCTGGTGAATTCTTCATGTTGGCTCCTCATATTGGTCGTTAGTATCTGAAAACACTAGGGAGTCATATTGCTCTAGGCCTGGATGAATGAATGTTTCCTGGGCTGCCTTAGCAAAATATAATTGAGGTTTAAAAATAGTATAAACTAGGGGTGGTGGTATGGGTCCTTAGAAGGAACTCTGATGTAATTGTCATAGAACTTGCCTAAAATATAATTAAAATGATGGGAGAGTTAAAAAAAAATAGTATAAACCCTGTTTTGATAGTGGGTGTGCCTCAACGTGCCTTTTGGGTTGATATCTTTATAAAATTCTCTTTAAGACTCTTTGTGATAAAAAATACAATACAATACAATACAATACAATACAATAAATCAGCTGCCCCCTTTCCTTCCAGAATCCAGAATGTATTGAGATGGGTTTTTCAGATAAGACTGTATCTTTGTCAATTTATGCTGCTTATCATGGTTTGGACCTGTGTGCTCCAAAAGCTCATGTGTTGAATGTTTACTCCCCAATGCAGCAGTGTTCAGAGGTGGTCCTTTGGGAGGTGAGAGGATCATGAGGGCTCTGACTTCATGAATGGATTAATTCATTTATGGCTTCATAGCTCAATAGGTTTGGAGGGAGGGGCTCTGTGGTAAAAGTGAGGTTTCTGGCCTTCCCCCCTGCCATGAAGTGAGCAGCCTCTTCAGTCATAGGATCCTGCTGCCATGATTTTCTGCCTCACCATAGGCTTAAAAGTGACTGGGCCAGGGGCTGGGGCTGGGGCTCAGTGGTAGCACACTTACCTGGCATGTGTGAGGCACTGGGTTCAATTCTCAGCACCACATATAAATAAATAAGTAAATAAAATAAAGCATCTATCAACAATTTAATTTTTTTTTTTTTAAAAAGTGGCTGGGCCAACTATGGACTAAAAGGTCTGAAATTGTGGGCCACAATAAATCTACTTTATGTTGATTTATTTCAGGTATTTTGTCAAAGGAACAGAGAAGACTGCAAATTGACTAATACTGCTATACTACCGAATACCACAGATGGAGTTAATTTATAAACAAGAGAAATTTACTTTTCACAGTTCTGGAGGCTAGGCAGTTCAGGATCCAGTTACAAGTAGGTTTGATATCTAGTAAAGGCCCTTTCCTCATAGATGACATCATTTAGATTCCTTACATGCCAAACAGGGGCAAAAAGGGGACAAACTGCTGTATTCTTACCTGGTAGAAGAACAGATTAACAAACACACTAAACACACACACACAAAAAAAAAAAAAAAACACACAAAACTGTATGGTGAGAACCTAAGCTATTTCACCAATTTTTGTACCTGCTTCCAACTTAGGACCAGTCAGAGGAAGTCATATATCTTTATGGAGTGACATAGGATGCGCCACTTCTGTAGATAATTCCAGGCTGGCAGGCCACACCTCCCAGGTGCCTTAAACTGGCCACACCTTAGGTGCCTTACTGAGCCAACCATGGCACACGGGTTCCCCTGGAGTCTGGGGTCTCTCAGACCACCAGAGTTGCTATTTAAACCCCCGCCAGGCTGAAACTCATCCCTTTTTCGCCCCCTTTTCGCCCTTCTCCCCTTTTTCGCCCTTCTCCCTCTTTTTGCCCTTCTTCCCTTTTCACCCTTTTCACCTCTTTTCTTCTTCTCTATCGCCCTGTCTCTGTTCCTCCCCTCCTGCAGGTTTTCCTCACTCCCTCTCCCTCCACGTGTCTCTTAGTCCCCACTGGCCATTAGGGGTGGTTAATAAAACCCCTTTTACTACACGGGGGGTCCCAGCGTGTGTTTCTTTGCCCTTCAACTTCTAGTTAGCCTGTCTACAGCTTCCGTGCCCACAACCTCTAACAGGGCATACCTAAAGCATCCCCCCCCCCCCCACACACACACTATATAGCCTTCCTGCTCTTCTGTCTGCTTTCAACTCTCTGCCAAAATGCAAGGGATCTGGCAGACTCTTTTGCTATAGCAAGCTTAGAATAGCCTTTGCTCTCTCTCTCACACACACACACACACCCCTTACTGAAGATTGAACCCACATGTGCTCTACCACTTAGCTACACAACCCAGTCCTTCTTATTTTTTTGAGACAGGGTCTATGTTGCTGAGGCTAGCCATAAAACTTGCCTCAGCCTCACAAATCCCTGTGACTATAGGGGTGTGCCATCACGTCCAGCTGCTTTTCTTATTAGGTTGATCAACCTTTATTCACAGATCCTTTCATGTAGAATTGACAAAGACTCCCTCCTTCTACAAACTTTATAATCAGTTTCCTCTGGGCCCTCTTCTAGTTTTAGCAAAGAATGCTGTTGAATCCAATTTTTAGAAAGAATCCTGCTTAACCAGTTTGGTAAAATTCTCCACCCTTCATATCTAAGCAAGTTCCTTTTGGTAATTTCCCATTTACTGACTCCCTCATGCTGTGTCTTGGCTAAAAATCTCAGCAGTTCCTGCTGAATTTAGTATTGAACTTGGTTCCAAGCTGAAGTCTTTCTCTGCTAATGTAGCATATGGAATAAATCTGATGGTTTGTGTTTTCAGTACTGTCAATTGTATATTGCAAGTGTGCTCTACCACTGAGCTATATCCTCTGTCCTTTATATTTTTTATTTTGAGACAGGGTCTCACCAAGTTGTCAAGGCTGTCTTCTCCTGCCTCGGGCTCCAAGTGCACCACCGCTTCTGGCTCAAGATGAACTTTTTGAACACTACTTGAAAGCACAGAATCTTGGAGTTGGTTTCTGTGGGGTTGTGGGATTTTTTTTCAAGTTAAAAAATAGAGGGGAAGGGAGGGAGCAAGGGGGGATGGAGGGGAAAAAATAAAAAGAAAAAGTGGTTGAATAAGATGGATATCATTATTCTAAATGCATGATTGAAGACTTGAATGCTACAAATATACTTTGTATACAAACTGTTTTGTGTAAAAAAGATGCTGTATATGTGCAGTACGAATTGTAATACATACTACTACTATAAATAAAAAAATTAAAATTAAAAAAAAAATAGAAATACTGGCTGAGCACAGTGGCATGTGCCTGCAATCCCAGAAGATCAGAAGGCTGAGGCAGCCTCAGCAACTTAGTGAGTCCCTAAGCAACTTAGTGAGACCCTGTCTCAAAATAAAATATAAAAAATGGCTTGTGATGTGGCTTGGTAGGTAAGGGCCCCTCGGTTCAATCCCTAGTGCCTTAGCTAAGGAATACAAGATAGAAAGAAGAACCACTGATAAGTGAAAAACACTGTAACAAAAGTAAAAAACAAACAAACAAAAAAAAAAAAACCTAGTGAAGAGTCCCAAGTTCAGAACAGAGGGTATATATAGTTCAAAAGAAAAAAACTATCAGTGAACAATAGGACATGGAAAAGAGAAATTGTATAATCTAAAAGCTGAAAAATAGATTGGAGGAGACTATTGCACAGAGCAAGGACCTGTGAAAGAACCTAAAAAGCTGTAACATTCATGTTACCAGAGAATGGAAGAAAGAAAGAGGCCAAGGCTGAAACAATAGCCAAAGAAGTAAATGACCAATTTGGCAAGAAACAGAAACCTACAGGGTTGAGACGTTGCCAAAACACCAAATGGAATTTTTTAAAAATCAAATAAGTTTATGACAAGATACATGGCGATCCAACTTTTAAAAACTAGAGACAAAGAAACTACCTACAAAGAAAAACAGAAGGATAGCAAATTCCCTACAGGGTGAAACTAATTCAGATGACAGTGGAATTCTCACCAGAAAACATGGAGACAGAATTAAGTGGCACAATGTTTCAAGTGCTGAAGAAAACAAGGAACAAGCCACCCTCCTACATAGCAACAAACATCTTTCAGCAATTAGACGGAAATCAGAAAGTTCTCAGATTGAGGAAACCCAAGGGAACCTGTCTCCTACTGTTCTACCATAAAAGAATGGCCAGCCACTAAGAGCTCTCTGAACAGAAAGGAAATAAGAGAAGGAAATTGGAGACATCAGAAAGAAAAGAGGGAGGGGCTGGTCATTTAGCTCAGCGGGCAGAGTGCTTGCCTCCCATGCACTAAGGCACTGGGTTCACAAACCCAATAAGGTGCAAATATTATATGAATAGAGAAACATACTAAAAGGAATTGGCTCACATGATCACGGAGACTGAAAGTCCTAGATCAGAAATCAGCAAGCTGGAGATCCAGGAGAGCTGATGTCCAAGTTCAAGTCCTGTTCCAAGTTCAAGTCCTGTTATGGTTTGGAGATGAGGTTTCCCCCCAAAGCTCCTGTGTGAGCAGGAGGTGAAATGATTAGATTATGAGAGCTCTAACCTGGATTAATCATTTGATGCCAAGAGAAGAGAGAGAAAAATTACTTGTTCATTAACCACACCTAGTATGTAAAAGTCAAAAGAACTCAAATATTGAGGAGAACTGAGGAAAGTCATCCAATAGCTCTAAGGTACCTGTTGGGGGCAGGATTCTGTTGGTGCCAATGATGTATAATGGATGGGCTAATTTTTAAGCCATCACTACTTCTGTTAAAGAAAAATACGGAGACACTCATCAGGATGTTAATTCATTGCATTATATAGGAGGGAGCACTGCCATTACCACATACCCAAATGAATATTTATAAAGAAAGGAAGAAAGCCAAAGAGGAAAATTATGGCTAGAAGCATCAAGATATTCCTCCTTGTTATAGCTGGGATCTGTGTTAAACTCTTGGTCCCCAGTGCAGCAATGTTCAGATGTGTGGCTTTTGAGAAGCAACTGGATCATGAGGGCTCTGATTAATCCATTGATTGGTTCAGAATTAAATGGATTATTGGGAGGTGGTGGAAACTAGGAGGTAAGGCCTACTTGGAGGGTGTTAGTCACAGAAGCATGCCCTGGAAGGGTATGTTTTATCTCTGACTCCTTCTTAATTCTCTCTCTCTCTCTCTCTCTCTCTCTCTCTCTCTCTCTCTCTCTCTCTCTCTCTCTCTCTCTCTCTCGCTCTCTCGCTCTCGCTCTCTCATTCTTCAGATTCCCAGCACCTTTGGGGTGAGTAGTTCTGCTCTGTCATGTGTTTCCCACTGTGATGTTCTTCCTCACCACAAGCCAACAATGATGGCGCCAAGCAACTATGAACTGGAGCCTCTGAGACTGTGAGTCAAATAAATTGTTCCTTCTCTAAGTTGATTTCTCAGGTATTTTGTCACAGCAACGTAAAGCTGACTAGCACACTTTCTTTGGATAGGTGGCTTGTCAGGAGGCTATTACAGTGGTCACTTGGGCCAGTGTTCTCCAGACCTGACTAGGCCACCACAGAAAACAATTCATTATTGGAGGACTTTAAAATATCCTGGAAGCGGGCTGGGGATGTGGCTCAGTGGTAGAGCGCACGCCTAGCACATGCGCGGCTGGGGTTCCATCCTCAGCACCACGTAAAAAATAAACGCATTGTGTTCAACTAAAAGCAAATAAATAAATACTAAAATATATATATCCTGGAAGTTCAGCTGTTCAGAATATGCAACCGAATGTGTGTGTGTGACATGTCCAGTAGGACCTTCTGATGTAAAACCCCCTGCCCCTTTGGCTAAGCACTGCACACACTACGGAAGGAAGGCTTTAAAAAAAAAAAAAAAAAAAAAAAAAAAAAAAAAAAAAAAAAAAAAAAAAACCGAAGGGGGTTAATTATATTGATGATCCCCCAGGTGGCAACATTATTGACAGAGCAATCAGGAAATCCAGGCTCCCTACTGGAGATAGGATACTAATACTAATGTCTATCTGAGGTTGCTCTTGCTCTTGGAAGAGTTCACCTTAGTCGTCCAAGCCTATACGAAAAGGGCAGAATAAAGAACAAATGCCTATACAAAACAGGGCTGGGGATGTGCAGTGGTTGAGTGCCCCTGAGTTCAATCCCCGGTACCAAAAAAAAAAAAAAAAAAAAAAGGAACAAATGCCTACCACAGAACTACTCTTCCTGGGAGAGTCTGTAGATTGACTAAGTTTCACAGGTGCAAGCTGATATGCCATCAGGTATTGTATACCTGATTGTATGCAGACACGGTGGGATGGTCCCTGGTTTGTAATTGTTCATGTGGCAGCTGGTTAAGAGCAGGCAGGGGGCGAAAAGTACACGTCAGCGTCCCTGGGTGGGCTCGAACCACCAACCTTTCGGTTAACAGCCGAACGCGCTAACCGATTGCGCCACAGAGACACGGCCTCAAGCAGTTTCTATAGGTGAGGTCCTAGGTACTAATCAAAATGCGCCCTAGGGTTTGCAGGACGCCCGTCCAAATTGCAAAGCCAAGAGAATCCAGGGATTAGAAGCTGTAACTCCTAGTGCTTGTCACGCAGGAAACTTGGCTACTGAGGGATTCCGAAGCCAGAAGGGCTGCAGAATGGCCTTCGCCCGGCGCTAAGTCACCCTGTTTCGGAAGTCGGAGCCCGGGGAGACGCCGGGTGGGACCTAGGGGTGGATTTTCCTGTTCTTTGCGCCACTATCACCCTGTGAAAGGCCTGTGCCCACACTACCCGGCCGCTTTCGCGGCCGTGGTGACACTTCCCTTGCATTTCGGATTTCCGTGTCCATAATGGGGCTCCAAGATGGCAGAGGTCGCAGTGTTGTGGTCTTGGACATTTGGGTTCAGCCCTCTTCGGGGCGCTCACTTAGGACTTGTTGAATCAATCCATAGACGTCCTAAATTTCAGTCATTTGAAGAACCCTGAGAACGGATTTCCCAGAGTTTAATCAAGGGCGAAGCTCTTTTTAAAAAGGCTTCACTTGGCTTTGGTTTCCCAATAAAAACCGGAAAGCTGGAAAGCCACTGTGCACCTTGTGCGCGGTTGAAATCCCGGAGCTTAAGTAGGCTTGGGTCGGGTGAAGGGCAGGGGCCAGGAAAAGGGTGGGCCGAAAGAAGACAGCCAGGAGCAGGGGAGAAGGCCGAGTGGCGCTGAACCAGGAGACGAAATTTTAGGCAGAGTTGCGCGTCCCTTAGGGCCAGATCCTCAAGAGATGAGAATTGGTTTTTATTGTAGCCGAATGAGAAGAAAGGAGGAAAAGTACAGAGAAGGTGAACAAGCAATAAACGCGACGACCTGTTGCTGTAAATAGAGAGCCGCCGAATATGACAACTGCATCTATGTTAATAATATGGGGGGAAACAAAAAAGCCATCGAGTTGTCTCACTCGCCGTAGTGAGACTTGGTTAACACTCTGCGTTGTGGCCGCAGCGACCTCGGCTCGGATCCGAGTCATGCAGGGCTGTGCGCGGATGTGGCCTCCCTTTTCTTTTAATTCTCATCTCCGCATGCTGTGCCACTTACCTACGAGTCAAGTGCAAAACTTGCCTGTGGCTCCAGAGTTCTCTGCGGTCTGGAGAATGAAAGGAAACTCTACCGTACGTATCCCAGCCTCGGTCAAGAGGAAAAGTTGGAGCTGTCCTTTCCCAACTTCCTCGAGAAGTGACAGGGCAAATCCTCCCTACAGCGTAAGTCTCAAGAAGTGAGGTGCTGCCTCTGGATCATCCTAATGTGGCCAACCACCTTTTTTCTGGTTCCGGTTTTGGAACTTCAGTGGGGCCTTCTTAAACCAAATGAGAAATGAGAAGAGAGATTGAACTGCAACTGGATATTTTAGGTAAAATCTAATAAATGCACACTTGATAACGTTCCCCAACCAACCATTAAAAAAAAAAAAAAAAAAACAACTTTTTTTCAGTTGTAGATGGACACAATACCTTTATTGATTTATATGTGGTGCGGAGGATCGAACCAAGCAGTCACACCTGCAAGGCAAGCGCTCTACCACCGAGCCACAACCCCAGCCATTTTTAATATTTATCTTGCTAAAGGTAAATGACTGAAGTATAACATAGACTGACGTGCACCAATCTTCAGCGCAAGACCACATGAATTTTTTAAAATATGTATTTATTAGTTGTACACAATGCGTTTATTTATTTTTTAATTTATTTTTACGTGGTGCTGAGAATCGAACCTACCGCTGAGCCACAACCCTAGCCCAAGACCACGTGAATTTTGACGAGAAGTAACTATCTCTTAGATCAAGTGATACAAAAAATTTCCATCGCCCTAGAAAGTCCATGGAGCCTTTGTCGATTTTTTTTTTTTTTTCTTTTCTTTTTGGTTTTGTTTTTGTTATTGTTGTTTCTTTGTTTTCTTTTTGTGTTTGTATAGGTGGGTGGGGCGGGGATCACTTCTCTCAATGGTTGAAAAGCGCATCTCCTAACTCTTATGGGTTGGACCATAAAAGTTGCCAGCCCGTGGAGCATTGGTGGTTCAGTGGTAGAATTCTCGCCTCCCACGCGGGAGACCCGGGTTCGATTCCCGGCCAATGCACCTCTTTTTTTTCCGCCCCCTCATTCAGGGTGTTCAAGCTTGGGACCCCGGGAAGGCGAGGTTTCTGCGCGGCGACGCGGCCAACCCAACGGTTCCCTCGGTCTTTGGTGGTCCTGATCAAATTCAGTCTAGGGAGATCTGGGGACAGTTCAGGATGGGCCCCAAACGAAGAGCAGCGAGCAGGAACGTCCTTTTGACCAACCCTCTTGGTTTTACACTCCAACAGGCACACTTCCATCCGGGCAGCGTTTTTTAACACTTGGAGTTCTACAGTATTGGAAGGAGGCCCTGACGGCTATGAGCTATGTGTGTTTGGAGGTGGAGACTGGGGACCAGCAAAACCTGGAGTCATCTCTTTTGTCCCCACCTGTTTTCACCCACTCTTCGCTTCAACAAAGCTTGTATGGCTCCCAGACAGCACAAGGCTGCTGCCCACACTAGCGTATTGGCTAAGTGCCACCAATACTTTTCTCTCTTGAAAGGGTCTCAAGAAGAGAGAGCCCTGGAAGGAGAGGCCAAAGAGAACAGAACTGAAAAGGCTTCTCTCCTTCACGTTCTCTCTCTCTCCTGCCTGTGAACATCAGCCTTGCACATACTGCAGTTCATAAATGGCTTCAGTCTACGGAATCTTTCTTCCTCCTCCTCCCCCTCCTCCCCCTCATCTTCCCCCTCCTGTATATCCTCCTCCCCCTCCTCAAAAGTCTTCTGAGCTCTGTTTCCTTCTTGTTCTTATACTCCCTACAGGGTTGGTTTTGAAGAAGTGGTCAGCAACCCAGATTATTTCAACACCCTGGGTCATTTGTTGGTTTTGGTACTGAACTAGAACTTGCTTCATAAAACGGTTAAGAAATTGATCCTTGGTTTATATTTTCTGGAAGAGATTGTCCAGGGAATTGGTATCACCTCCCCGCACCCCACTCCTGTTTAGAATTAATCAACCAAACTACCTAGACCTGGTGCTTTGTTTTGGAAGCTTGTGAGTTGTTGATTCCATTTTTTAGTACATAAAGACTTATGTAGATTATCTATGTCTCCTTGTGTGAAAACGCTTTTGATTCTATTGATAAATTTCCACAGATTGTATTTTTATTGTTAGTCCAAAATATTTGATTTCTCTTGAAATGTTATTTTGATGCATCTGTTATACTTAGTATGTTGTTTAATCACCAAATTCGGGGGTTCCAGCTATCTTTCTCTTAGTGGTTGCTTGTTGAGTTCCATTGCATATGATTTTTATTCCTGTTGAAATATGTTTTATGGGCCATGATGGGCAGATCATGGTTGATAATGAGAGAAGTACTCTATAAATCTCTTTTTGATGTTTTGTTTTTGTGGTGCTGGGGATTGAACCCAGGTCTGAGCTATATCCCAGTCCTATAAACCTCAAATGGATCCCTCACCCTCTTTGATTTTCTACCTGCTGAATCTGTCAATTACTTTTTTTTTTTTTTTTTTTTTTTCTTGTATCGGGGATTGAACTCAGGGGCACTAGACCACTGGGTCACATCCCCAGCAGCCCTTTTTTGTATTTTATTTAGAGACAGGGACTCACTGAGTTGCTAAGTGCCTCTCCATTGCTGAGGCTGGCTTTGAACTCATTATCCTCCTGCCTCAGCTTCCCGAAGTGCTGACCCGCGCCCGGCTGTCAATTATCTTTTGAGTGAGGCTGAAGTCTCCAACTATACCAGTGCATTTGTCTATATCTCCTTGCACTTCTTTCAGGTTTTGCCTCACATATTCTGACACTCTCCTGTTAGGGACATACTTATTAAGGATTGTTATAGCTATCTTCTTGGGGAACTGACCTCTTTATCATAATGTAGTATCCTTCTTTATCCCCAACGGTTTTCTTTGTCTTGAAGTTTTCTCTATCTGAAACTAATCTAGCTACTCCAGTTGTCTTTCAATCAATATTGGCCTAGTATAGCTCTCTCCACCTTCTTCCTTATAATTTATCTGTGTGTATTCACATTTAAGTATGTTGCTTGCTGAGCAGGGTGGCCCATGCCTTAGTCCTGTAGTCCCAGCTCCACTAGAGACTGAGGCAGGAGGATTGCTTGATCCCAGGGTTCGGAGCCACACTGACAACGTAGTGACAACCTATCTCTTAACATTTTGAACAAGTTGGTTTCTGTTTTGGAAGTTGCTCTGTATGCCAGACGGTCTCACTATGATTAGAGCAAGAAAAATCAAGATGAACCACAAAGGAATTTTTCTTCAATGAGTCTGACATGGTGATTTATGAATTCCTCACTGAGACAGATAGAAACCAACCATAATGACAACAGAGAGTGGTGCCTATGCCCTCATTTGGGGTCAAATTCTTATAAATGAGAGTCCATGGGAAAGGAGGAATTGTTTTCAAAAAGTTGTTTCATTGACATGCTATTATTAGGATGAAGGCCTAGACCTTTGGGTTCTTACATAAGCAAACCAAAGCCAGGTGTGAACAATGACACAGAGCTTGAGACCTACCAGCCAGAAACCACCAACTCATCTCTACCTAGGTACTTTCCTCTGTAACCAATTAGATTTATTTCTTTATTCTGCTTTCCATGAATTTATCACCTTTCCTTTCTTGCCACTCCCACCAGAGTGCTAAGTTGTTAATAGCACCATTTTTGAATCACTAAATGTTCAAATAAGCTCTTTAAAAATTTTTATTGATGCGCTATAATTATACCCAGTAGAGAGATTCATTATGGCACATATGTACCTGCACATAATATGATCAATCTCATTCCTCAGTAACTTTCCTTTACTTCTCCTGCTTTTTAAAATTATAATGTGCTCAGGTTTATTTTGAACAACTGATGCCACCTGAAGAGCTTTCTGGCAATGCATGCAGATTATTTTGAGATACTTTATCAATGTACTTATTTAATACTGCTGTGTTTTGTTCACATAAACACTGTATAAACGGTAAGGGAACTTGGGTACACATACCCTGGAGTGAGTGCTCTTGAATACCTTGATAAATGGATATTTTTAAAAACCATCCAACATTAGGAGTTTTGTTTATTTCTTTGTTTGTTTGGGGGAGGGTGGTACTGGAGATTGAACTCAGGTGCACTGGACCACTGAGCCACAACCCCAGCCCTGTTTTGTATTTTATTTAGAGACAGGGTCTCACTGAATTGCTTAGCTTTTTGCTGAGGCTGACTTTGAACTCACAATCCTCCTGTCTCAGCTCCAGAGCTGCTGGGATTACATGCCAGGCCCAACTTTAGGGTTCTGATAGAGACACTGAAATGGAATCACCTTGGCCATCTCTCAGGAAACAGTGTGTCTAAGTGTCGGAGCCCTGCTCCCTGATGAGGCCATGTATGGTGGGTTTTGAGTGACACGCAGGTGAGTATGGTCTGGTTTGAGTATCAATATAAATATTAAACATGTTTGATTGCTTTTTATTCTAATTCACCAAATATTTATTGTAAAAAAAAAAAACAAAAAAAACAAACAATTTCCCTCACCTTACAAACAAACCCAAACATACATGAAAGAGTTCTCCTGGCACCCCAATCTTCCACTGGCGACACATCTTTATCACAGTTAGGCTCAAGTGAAGTGTAATATGTACTATGTGGCCAAGGAAACTCAGGAGTCCCATGTGTCACCCTGACAGTCATGAGGTGGTGGTGGGCTCAGGGAGTAGTGTAAAGGCCAAGAAAAGGAAAGTAACACTATGGTTTGCATAAAATTTCACCTCAGGATGAGAAACTGGTAAACTGAGGCAGTGAATGTGGCCCATGTTGGAAACTTGAAGGAAAAGTGTCTTGTTGCTCTGAGCCAAAAGGGGATTTGATCACATTTTCTGGGGTGCAAATGAGATCCTTGGGTTAGTCAGTAGTTAAGGTGGATGTCACTACACATCTCTGATGATGTTTGAGTGTTTCCTGCGTGTGTATTCCATGGAGTAAGGGTGTGCACGCTGTACTCTGAATCCAGCAACCTGACTTCAAGTCTGGGTGAGACTTTTTCTCTAGCTTGGATAAAGGTCATTTTCTTGATTTCTGCTTCCACATCCTGATTTTTGGTCCAGGGAAGAAAGCTGCTCTGAGCAAGGTCTACACCAGATCCCCAGTGTTCCTTCTTGTCCCCAGTCATTTGTGCTGGGCATCTGTGTCGTGTGTGCTGCCCCTCCTCAAGATTTGGAGTCCCTGAGGCCAGGTTCTGGGAGAGGCCATGTCCACAGGGGATTGGATTGGGACATATCGAATTTGGGTGACCAAACCATCCTCAGATATCTCCCCACCCTGCTGCCAAGGTACCCAGAGACCCAACAAGGACACCCCCGCCCCCATCCCTGACAAACCCAGTCCTCTTGTGAACCTCAGGGTAGAAGATCTCTTGCACTGAAAAATGTGGTGACCACCAAATCCTCTGCCCCGGGCTTCGTCCAATGCGATACCTTGTAATCACACCATCTTTTGGGTAAACTGTTAATTGGAGAAGTTGCGATGGCATCAGCTTAGCCGTGATTGTGTCCTACTGTGGGAGCGATAGTTTTCCAGGTCCTGTGTTTTGTTCAGATAGCTTATTTCATTCTGGATGGTCATTGATTGATTTTTAATTTTTTAATTTGTTCTTTTTAGTCATACATGACAGTAGAGTATATCTTCACATATTTATACAAAATGCAGTAAATCTTATTCTAATTAGCATCCCAGTGGTTATGTGATGTGGAGAGTCACTGTGGTGTATTCGTATATGTACATAGAAAGGTTATATCAGATACATTCCACTATCTTTTGATTGATTCTTTAAAAAAATTTTTAGATGTTTTTGGACCTTTATTTTATTCATGTATTTATACATGGTGCTGAGAATCAAACCCAGGTAGATGGTGGAGTGCTCTACCACTGAGCCACAACTCCAGCCCTTTGATGCTTTATATTCAGAATTTCTGGTTCTGACATCTCCATCGTGGACACCGAATGCCATGGAGACAGACAGTGGAAATCTCACAATAAGTGATGTTACATTCACTTCAATGGAACACACTAAATGTACTCTTTTTGTGATGTTTTTGGGATCCACATTGTTGAATGTTTCAGTGATCTCTTTTATTGCAGAGTTCCATTCCACTGGCTGAATGCATCACAGTGTAACCATTAGAGCAACTACACACACACACACACACACACACACACACACAAGTATGAACAAGAAATCCTTTTTGTGGGCATGTTTTTTCAATTCCATTTTGCATTTCTTTTTTTTTTAATACTGTACATGGATTTTACATTCAGAAATATAAAAATGCATTCAAATGTTATAAAAGCAGAAGTCTATGCACTTTTCTTTTGTATTTCATAATTAAGGGGAGAAAACTTGGCTTGGATATTGTTTCCTTCCAGCCTAGGTTTAATGCAGGCTGCACTAGATTATCACGTTTGATTCATGCAACAAACACATGAGGTACTTAATACTCTTTTTTCATATGATATTTGCAACATTGAGGCAGAGCAAATTAAAAAGAGCCAGCCTCCCGGGTCAAACAGAAGGTAACTGGTGGGTCCAGGACCA
Organism: Tamias sibiricus; assembly: GCA_025594165.1. Lineage (NCBI taxonomy): Eukaryota > Metazoa > Chordata > Mammalia > Rodentia > Sciuridae > Tamias > Tamias sibiricus. The sequence goes on along the minus strand of CM046658.1, from coordinate 112,788,383 downwards.
AAAGGGAGGCCTTCCCAAAGTTTGACAAAACCTAATGCTTTTGTAGTAATGTCAGTTTGTCTGATAGTATCCAAGTGAGGCAGGAGAAAGGGTTAAAATGGGCAGGTAGAAGATTTGGACTCTGATGGTCAGGTTTTTATTCAGCAGGGCTGAGAAACTACAGACACAAACTAGTCTTCATCTAGGTCAGGCTGACTTCTGGGTAAGCAGAGGGAAAGAAGAAAGAAGGAGGAGGAGGAAAACTGTTGAGACATCTACTGTCTGGTTCCTAGACCCCCATCCAAATGGGAGGCACAGTAACCTGACTAGATCAGACAAGAGGTAAAGAGGTCATGGACACTGAGTGCCTTATCCAGGATTGGGCAGGGAGGGGGCTAGATCCCTTTAACTCTGTAGATTCATATATACCCCTAGATAATAGCCATTTTCTGGTATCCTATCTCTTGGGAGTTACTCTAATAAATCCCATTGCTCTCACCCCAGTTTAATAAATCCTGTCTGTAAACTCTCCTTGCAGTGCTCTAGGATACTCTGCTTTAGAAATCCCTCCCTCCTGGCTACGTACGTGGTCATACAGTCCTCCAAAACTCGAGACGTCTACTTACAGTTCGCGGAGAGAGCGTCACGAGTCAGTGACCAACTCCTAGATCTGACGAAGGAGCACTAAGCAGCTAACTTAAGACTCCGTCTTCTTTTGGCAAACAAAAGTATCAGGGAGAGCGCGAACGCAGTCCCCACTACCACAAATTATGCAGTCGAGTTTCCCGCATTTGGGGAAATCGCAGGGGTCAGCACATCCAGAGTGCAAGGGATAAGCCTCACCCTGGGAAAACCACCTTCGTGATCATGGTATCTCCCCTGCCAGGTAAGTATGGTTTGTTGACTTGCCTCTCATCCTGGCCTCATTTGCGCTCCACTGTACACACACGGTCGCTTCACTGAGCGCAATCCCGGGCCTCCTGAGTCCTCACACACAGCAAGTCTACCCTGTTTCGAACCCTGCACTTGCTCCCACAGCACAGGAATGGACGTGTTTAAGAAACAGGTGCCCGAACGGCAGCCCCCCCGCGCTGCCTTATCTACATAACCACGCCCTGTTTATGACGTGACAGAAGTTCACCTGCCCTAGACCGCCGCCTCGCCCTAGGCCCGCCGCTCCCTACCCTTTGCTGTCCCCTCAGCCTAATGGCGCTCGCGCAGCAGCTGCAGGAAGTGAGCTCTGCCTCTACCTCCTGGCCTCGCGTCCCGCCTGGTGTCGGGCGGTGCGCGGAGCCCCTTCTCCTGGAACATACATTCATCGTAAAAATAGAACTTATCCACTCCCCAAAACCCCAAACACACACAGAAGTATATGAAAAAGTTTCCTTGCACACCCCAATCCTCCACTGGTGACACACTTTCTCTATTACAGGTAGGCCCAGGTCCTCTGTGGCTAAGGAACTGAGGAATTCAACTCGTGTCCTGACAGGACTTTCCCTGGCCATCGTAAGAAACGTAAAGGCCAGTAAAGGAAAATAACGGTATGTGTGCAGAAATTTCACCTCAGCCTAGGAAACGGGCAACCCGAGGCAGAGAATATGGCTTGTGATGGAGATTCGAAGGGCTCTTCCCCTGCCCTGAGCCCAAAGTAGATTTTACCACTTTTTCTGAGGTGCAAATGGAATCCCTTGCTTTACTCAGTAGGAAAGCTGGACGTCGATACTCAGCTCTGATCGTGTTTCAGAAGCTGTCTCGTGTGGGTGAGCATTCTGGACTCCGAATCTAGCGAGTTTAAATCTCGGTAGGACCTTTCACCCCCTACTGGGGACTTGGTTTCTTCTGCCTCAAGTCCTGATTTAGGGGGCGGGAGGGTTTCAGTCTCGGGAAGGAGGCTTCGCGGGGCCGGGGTTGCACCAGAACCCCGCGTCCCTCCTGGTCTCCCCGCCGCCATTTTGTGCTGTGCAGCCGGGTCACCCGCCCGCGCTGAGGGCCAGTTCCTCGGGATTCGGGTTTCCGAGGCCGTGTTCTGAGAGAGGCCGCGTCCACTGGGAAATTGGGACACGCCGTCTCTCGGTGACCAAACCATGCTCGGATATCCCCCTGCCCCGCTTCGGAAGTCGCCTCCCGCACCACCACCACCCCCTGCCGCCTCCAAGAGATACAACAAGGACCCCCCAGCACCAGCCCAGTGCCCCGGTGACCCGCTGGGTGAAAGATCGCTTGCACTGAAAAGGCGGCGGACACCAAATCCGGGCTTTCTCTCAACACGACGCCTCGCGAGTAACACCATGTTTTGGGTCAACTGCCAGTTGGAGAAACTGCAAGGGCGTCCGCTCAGCGGCGTGTGAGTGAGGGTGGATGGTTGGAGCCCTTTGTTCCGAGTCCTGTACTTTATTCAGACGGCTTATTTTATTCTGGGTGGTCACGGGTCGATTCTTTTTTGAAAAGGATATCTTTGTAGTTGTGTATGGACAAACTGCAAGCCTTTATTTTATTTGTATGTGGTGCTGAGGAGCGAACCCAGTGCCTCACACGTGCTAGGCCAGCGCTCTGCCCGCTGAGCTACAGCCCCAGCCCTCGGTTCTTAATATTCAGATTTTATCCAGAATTTCTGGCTCTGAAATCTCCCCTGAGGACACCGAAGACCGCGGTGACCGCCGCTGTGGAAATGACTCAGGGAACTCCCATCTTGGTCCGAGCTGGCAGAAAGAGGAATCGCCTGACCCCTCAGGCGAGCGGCGTGGCGTGGAGGTCCCCGCCCGCGGTCTGCAGGCCGGTGTCCCCGGGACAAAGGGGACACGAGCCTTAAGCCCGAGCTGCGAGTCCGAGACCGATGGGCCCTTGGCGCGGCCGGCACCGCTCCAGGGTGAAGACGCTTTCGGCCGCCGCGGGGCGGGAAGGTGTTTTCCTCCTCTCTGGCAGAGAGAGAGCTTCGGGCGGGCGTGGTGCTTGGGGGATCCTACCAACTGCGTAGAATGCTCTCCAGGCGCTAAGGAGCTTCTCTCAGGGCTTCACATTTTTTTTTTTTTTTTTTTTTTTTTTTTTTTTTTGGTACCGGGGATTGAACTCAGGAGACCTTCTCTCAGGGGTTCACAGTTTTTACTTTGAACTCGCGATCCTCCTGACTCAGTTCCCAAAGTGCTGGGATTAGGGCTTCACATTTTACAAGCTTGCTTACCAAGGCTAGCACAGCTGTCTGGTGGGAGCTCACAGTGGAGGACGCGAAGGACAGACAGATGTGGTGCGGGAGGAAACATCTGGGGAGGATGGGGAGACAGAACAGAAGCGCGAGAACGCGACCGCACAGCCTCACCGGGTTCGGGCGACCATGGCTCCTTCCCCTGGAGCCTCCATCCTGTTCGCATCCACCTGACAACGCAGTTACAAGGGACGCAGCGAAGCACTTGCCGGGCCTGTGTTCTTGCCCTTTCCTTTCTGGGTCGGAGGGAGGTGGGTTGTTGGTTTACAAGTGCGTGAAAACGAGGGCAGGCGCCTTTTTTACTCCCTTGGTGTGAAATGTGGGAAGGAAAACACACAAACCTCACTCTCCCTTGAGGAGGGGTCTGCAGGGCTTGGGATGGAAAACACGAACACCAAGGAAAAGGGCACTATTTATTTAAAAGATGATGAAGCCGGGTGCAGTGGCGCACGCCTGTAATCCCAGCACTTGGGAGGCTGAGGCAGGAGGATTGAGAGTTCAAAGCCAGCCTCAGCAATGGCGAGGCACTTAGCAACTCAGTGAGACCCTGTCTCTAATAAAGTACAAAAAAGGGCTGTCTCCAGCTGTGCCAGGGGTGTGGCCCAGTGGTCGAGTGTCCCCCGAGTTCGATCCCCAAGGCCACACCGGACAACAGAGTGACAACCTATCTCTTAATTTGTTCTTAAAAAGTAGGTTTCTGTTGTTTTGGAAGCTGCTCAGTATACCAGCCGGTCTCATTGCCATTAGAGCAAGAAAAATCAAGATGAACCACAAGAGGAATATTTCTTCAGTGAGTCTGACATTGTCCTTCATGAGTTCCTCACTGAGACAGAGAGAAAACAGACATAATGATCACAGAGTGTTGCCTATGCCCAACTTTTGGTCAGTCTCTCATACATGGGAGTCTGGGGGGAAAGGAGGAATTGTTTTGAAAAAGTTGATTCGTTGACACGCTATTAGGCTGAAGGCCTAGTGCTTTGGATTCATACATAGGCAAACCACAGCCCAGTCTGAACAGTCAAACAGAACTTGAGACCTACCAGCCAGAAATCATCAGCTAATCTCTAACTAGGTAACTTCTGCTGTAACCAATCAAATATGATTTCCTGATGCCTATTTCCACAAGCATTTTATCAAGTTTCCTTTCTTGCCCCCCTCAGCAGAGTGCTAACTTGCTTGAAGTAGGCCCCATTTTTTAATCACTGAATGTTCAAATGAACTCTGTTAAAAGTCTTTATTGATGCACTAGAACTATATCTAATAGAGGGATTCATTATGTCATATTCCATATTCATATGTACACATAATTTAATCAACCTTATTGTCAGTACCTTTCCTTTATTTCCCCCTCCCACTCTTTAAAATGTTAGTGTGTCCAGGTTTATCTTTAACAAACAAAGACCACCAGGAGAACTTTCCTGCAATGCATGCACATTATTATTTTGAGATGTCATATTGATTTTTATTGATCATCTATGTAACTGTTTACCTTTGCAGTATTTTGAGCACATAAATACTGTACAAACTGTGAGGGAACTTGGGTACACATACCCTAGACTCAGGAGTGACTGCCCTTGGGCACTTTGATATATGGATATTAAAAAAAAATCCAAATTTTTGGGTTCTGTAGAGACACTGGAATGGATTCAGCTTGGCCACCTCTCAGGAAACAGTGTGTCTAAGTGTCAGGGCCCTGCCCCCTGGCGAGGCCATGTATGGTGGATTTTGAGTCACAGTCAGTATTAATATAAACATTGGTGGGGTTTTACACAGACCTGTAATCCTAGTGGCTCAGGAGACCAAGGCAGAGGAAGATGGCAAGTTCCAATCCACTCTCTGGCAACATAGGGAGGCCCTAAAGAATTTAGGGAGACCCTGCCTCCAAAAATAAAAAGGGCCAGAGATGTGACTCAGTGGTTAAGTGCTCCTGGGTTCAATCCCTGGGAACAAGAAAAAGAAAAAAAAAAAACATACATTAAACATGTTTGACTGGTTTTTATTTTCATTCAACAAATCTGCATTCATTGTAAAAAAAAAAAAAGAATAAAAAAGAATATATCCCCCTTCCAAAACAAACATATCTTAATTATATGAAAGAGAGTTCTTCTGCACACCAATCTTCCCTTGATGACACACCTTTACCTATTCCAGGTAGACTCAGGTGGAGTGTAATTTGCGTCATGTAGCCAAGGGACTCAGGAGTCCCAAGTCCCATCTTGACAATCCTGGGGTCTCCCTGGGTCAAGGGGAAAGTGTAAAGGCCAAGAAAAGGAAAATAACAGTATCATGGGCAGAAATTTCACCTCAGGATAGGAAAGTGGTAAACTGAGGCAGAGATGATGGAGGCTGGACGGGTACTTCCTCTGCCTCAGCCTAAAGAGCATTTCACTCTGCTGTTTGCAGCGCCAAAGAAATTCCTTGCATTGGTCCCTAGGAATGCTGGTTGTCCCTATGCACCTCAGAGGATGATTCTAAACTTGCTTTCTGTGGGTTCCATGGTGTAATGGTGAGCACTCTGGACTCTGAATCCAGCGATCCGAGTTCAAATCTCGGTGGGACCTTTCCCTTTAACTTTTCTTGCAGCCCTGATTGGGGATTTGTTCCTGCTTCCAGGTCCTGGTTTTCAGTGTGGGCCAGACTAGCCTCTTGGAGCAGAGCCTACACCAGCCTCCCTGCCGTCCCTCCGGGTCCCAGGCCGAGTGTGCCGCGACACATGGAATGACCGAACCGTCCTGGAATATCCCCTTGCCCCGTCTTCTCCCGCATCGGAAGTCCCCAGCCGGCCTCCAAGGGACCCAACAAGGACCCCCGCCCCAGCACCAGCCCTGTCCTCCGCTGACCCTCCGGGGAAAGGTCTCCTGCGCGGAGAAGGCAGCGGCCACCAAATCCGAGAAAGCCCCGGGCTTTCTCTCAACGACGGTACTCTCGAGAGCACACCTTCTTTGGGGTCAGCGGCCGATTGGAGAAATTGCGATGGCGTCAGCTCAGCCGTGGGTGAGTGCGTCCCACCAGGAGAGTGGGTGGTTGGCGCCCTTTGCTCTGAGTCCTGTATTTTATCCAGACGGCTTAATTGGTTCTGGGTGGTCGCTGATCGATTCTTTATATTCAGGTTTTATCCAGAATTTCGGGCTCCGACCTTTCCCCTGTGGACACCGAAGGCCGCGGTGACAGCCGCTGTGGAAGTGACTCCGGGAAATCCTACTCTTTGTCGGAGCTGGGCAGAAAGCGGAATATACTCCGACTCCTCCAGGGAGCGGGGGAGCGGCCACCAAATGAGCGACACGTGGAATGATGTGTCCCCGCCCGCTGCCCGCGGGCCACTGTCCCCGAACCAAAGGGGACGTGAGCCTGCAGCCCAAGTTCGTGGTGCCCCTACCGCAGCCGGCGGGGCTCCAGGGTAAAGAAGCTTTCCACTGCCGCCTGTGGCAAAGTGTTTTCCTTCTCTGAACCAGAGCTTCGGGCAAGGAGCTTTGAAGAATCCTAACAAATGGGTAGAATGTTCTCCAGCCGCTAAGGATACATTTTGCCAGTTAGGGAGCTTAACAAAGGCCTACCAAGCAGGCTGTCTTGCGGGAGCTCACAGTGGAGGACTCCAAAGACAGGCAGTTGTGGGAAGGGAAACAGGGAAACAGTTGAGGAGAAACAGGAAAGAAGGCTCAGGCGGGAGTAGAAGGAAGTGGTTGGGAGCCCAGCCCAAGTCACACACACCTTATGACTCCTCCCGGGGTTTAAGGAGAGCATGGTTCCTCTCTCTGGAGACTCCATCCTGTACCCATCCCCTGAAAACGCAGTTCCCCAGGATGCAGCAAAGCACTTGCCTGGCAAGTGTTCTTGCACTTTCCTTTCCGGGTGGGAGGGAGCTGCGTTAAGTTGGTTTGCAAGTGCATGAAAGCAAAGGCCCCCTAGTCTTGCTGGCTCCCTTGGTTTGGACTGGCAGGAAGGGAAACACACAAACTCCACTTTCCCTTGAGGCTGGTCTGCAGGGCCTGGGATGGAAAACACTACCCCAAACTATAACACACTGGCATGCTGAGTAATATAAGTTAAAGCAATTTGAGAAAACACAGAGGTAGAAAATGTAACAACCCCCCTCCTTGCTCCTTTCTCCCTTGAAGCAGGTCCTAAGACCTTCATGTGAGAGGGATCCTCTCTATACCCAGAGGAAAGAAGCATTCTTATCTCTGAAGACAGGGACACAGAGATGAATGGAATGGGCCTTGCTACATTTCCTTGTTTATTACCATTAGATCATTCTCTGGTTTTTGTATCATCTTCAACAACACTAATATAAAAAATACCTCTGGGTCAACAGTTTATTCCTGTTTTTTTTTTTTTCCTTATGAAGGCACCGTGCCATGAAAAGCTTATAATTAAATAAATGCATATGATTTTCTCTTGTTACTGTGTTTCTTTGTTATAGAGGCCTTAGCCATGAACTGAGGATGGGTTAGGAATGGAAATTTTCCCCTACCCTCCATGTAAAAAGGCCTTCCACTGTGGAACTACAAAAATGTTATGGAGGCAGTTTGGGAGCAATAATTTGACTCTGTATCCCCCCTTTTTTGGTGGGGGGCATACCAGGGATTGAACCCAGGGGGCATTTGGCCACTGAGCCACATTCTCAGCCCTATTTTGTATTTTATTTAGAGAGAGGGTCTCACTGAGTTGCTTAGAGCTTTGTTATTGCTGAGGCTAGCTTTGAACTCCTGTGTCAGCCTCCTGAGACACTGGGATTATAGGCCTATGCCACTGCACCCAGCTGTATTCCCCCTTAAAAGGGGGAGTGAGAGAAAATTGCAAGATACAGTGATTTCTATGGCTAATTTGCTATAGCTCTCTTGAGGAGCAAACCTACTATATATTGAGGGGTTTTCCTGGAACACTTCTGAGAGCAGATCAAATTTCAGTGATGAAACTTAAATAAAATCATCATGTTAGTCAATTTTTAGTGTCTGTGACAAAATACCTGAGGAAATCAACATACAGATAAAACATTTATGTTGCCTTATGGTTTCAGTCCATGGTCAGTGGATTTTTTTTTTTTTTTTTTTAACCTGTAGAAGGCAGAAGAATTACTGCTGAAAGGTGAGGCAGAGGAAAGTTGCTTATGCTCTGGCAAACAGAAAGCAGGAAATGTGTCAAGGATAAGACATAGTCCCCAAGGAAATGCCATCATGAACTCACTCCCTTCTACTAGCTGCCACCTCCTACAATTCCACCACCTCAAATAGTGCCATTAAATTATGAATCCATCAATGCATTAATTCACTGAAGTTAGAGCCCTAATGATCCAATCACTTCCCCCAAATTGGTTCACCTCTGAATATTACTGCATTGGGAGCCAAGCACTCACAACACAGGAGTCTTTGGGGATATTCCAGATACCAACTTAACAATCAGTTTTCATCATGTCCTAATTTTGTGCATTGTTCCTTCAAAAATACCAGAGCTAGGGGCTGGGATTGTGACTCAGTGGTAGAGCGCTCGCCTAGCACATGCGCGGCCCGGGTTCGATCCTCAGCACCACGTAAACATAAATGCATTATTGCATTGTGTACATCTAAAGCAAATAAATAAACATTTAAAAAAAAATACCAGAGCTAAAGCTCAATGAGTACATGTGAAGTGCCATGTTCCAGGCATAGCCCATGAATTTATACACCATGCATTCATTCTTTGATCCCTACAACAGGTCAATGGCCTATTAACATCCTCATTTTACATATGAGAAAACTGAGAAGAGATGTTAAGTGACCTATCCAGGGTCACTCAGACAGTAAATCAAGAATTGAAAGTAGGGGGCTGGGATTATAGCTCAGAGGTAGAGCGCTCTCCTAGCACATGTGGGCCAGGTTCATTCCTCAGCACCACATAAAAAAAGGCATTAGCCGGGAGCGGTGGCGCATGCCTGTAATCCCAGCACTTGGGAGGCTGAGACAGGAGGATCCCAAGTTCAAAGCCAGCCTCAGCAATGGCGAGGCACTTAGCAACTCAGTGAAACCCTGTCTCTAATAAAATACAAAAAAGGGCTGGGGATGTGGCCCAGGGGTCGAGTGCCCCTGAGTTCAATCCCCGGTACCAAAAAAAAAAAAAAAAAAAAAAAAAAAAAAAAAAGCATGTGTACAACTAAAATAAATAAATAAATATTTTTTAAAAATTGAAAGTAAGAAATTGAACATAAGGCAGCCTGACTCCAAAAGTGGTTCAGAACTACTATGTTTGTACTCCTCCTAATAAAAGAGAAACAAAGAATCTTGAAAAGAAATATAACTATGCATGTTTTTATTTGTTTGTATACACACCAAAAGAAGAATTATAAGACAGGAATAGAAATTTCCCAAATATCTTCAAGATCCACCTTCCTTCCTACAATAACTTTTTAAAAAATATTTTTTAGTTTTAGTTGGACACAATACTTTTATTTTATTTATTTATTTTTATGTGGTGCTGAAGATCAAACCCAGGGCCTCACGTAGTAGGTAAGCACTCTACCCCTGAGCCACAGACCCAGCACTAAATAACTTTTTTATCCCAATTACTGCTCCTCAAAAATCTTCAGTTTAAACAAAATTCTTTCCAGAACTATGTTTTTTTTCCCCTTTACATATTCCTCTCCCCTATGACACTCCTCCCATAACTATTCTGTTCTTTCACTTATTCATATTTTTTAAACATTCATATTTAAAACATTTATAAATTTCACTTATTCATATATTTTAAACATTCATATTTAAAACATTTATAAATTTCATTCATATTTTTTAAACATTTTTTTTTAGTTGTATGTTGCCGCCTGAAGCGCTTGGAGCAACGGAGCCGTGGGAAAAACTTCAGAAGCAAACTGGAGACAAACAGCTTTTTATTCTGATAACTTTTCTCTCTGGTTCTAACAACGACTAACACACGCCACACACACCACTAAAATGGCGCTGACCCGATCAGCAATTTCGGCCAAGTCACTCGAGATCCCGCAACAAGTCCCGTGAGACTACGGGAGGGGACAATGCCCAAATCTCCACAGCTCATAGTCAACCGCAATTCAAGTCAGTCCCCAAACAGGGCTCCTGCAGTTGTAGATAGAACCAATATCATTATTTATTATTTTTATGTAGTGCTGAGGTGGCTGGAATTATAAACCTGTGCCATAACATCTAGCTGGCAATCTTTTTTAAAATTATTCACATCTTTTGCAGAAATTAAAATTAAATGCTTATCAAACACAATTCAAACAATGCAGGAAAGTATAAATATGACAAAATTTTAAACACCTTAAATTCAAAAATAACTTTTGTTGATGTTGGGTAAATACTGAAGGAGTCATTTTTCTCTGGTATCTCTACAGAGAGTACAGTATCTTCAAATGTGTTTTCAGTACTGGTGCAGGAGCCCTGTTTGGGGATTGACTTGAATTGCAGTTGACTATGAGCCGTGGAGATTTGGCCATTGCCGCCACCTGTAGTCTCACGGGATTTGTTGTGGGATCTCGAGGACTTGGCCGAAATTGCTGATCGGGTCAGCGCCATTTTTTTTAGGGTGTGTTTGGCGTGTGTTAGTTGTTGTTAGAACCAGAGAGAAAAGTTATCAGAATAAAAAGCTGTTTGTCTCCAGTTTGCTTCTGAAGTTCTTCCCGTGGCTCCGTTGCTCCAAGCGCTTCAGGCGCCAACAGGTGGTGGCCCGTACGGGGAACTTCGGAGCAGACAGGTAAGAACTGAAAGGTCTCTAAAGATGGGTTCGAATATAACTGAATCCCAAGTGATAGAGGCTATGCAAAGACTCCTTGATATACCTGACTCTGTTCTCAGTGAGGAGTATATAGACAAAAGTGAAAGTGATCAAAAAAGTATAGATTCCACTGGGCCAACTGAGACCAATTCTAGGCAAAATCCCAAAAGAGAAATAAGACCAAGCTCATATCGTGCCCCAGGCCGCTGCCCCAGGTGTAAAAAGGGAAATCATTGGGCCAATAAATGCCATTCAAAATTTGACATCCATGGAAATCCTTTGTTCAGGAATTCAAAAAACGGGGCACGGGGCCCAATACCCCGGGGCCCACAAATGTACGGGGCATTGCAGAAGGAGTATCCTCAAGCATCCACTCAGATGCTTCCCCGACACAATCCCTACTACCCATCCACTCCCTCGCCAGAGGAACAAGAGGAAATGCAGGATTAGACCTCTGTTCCACCGCCCGAATAGTGTTAACACCTGAAATGGGGGTTCAACTGATTCCCACAGGAGTCAGGGGACCTCTTCCCTCAGGGACTGTAGGACTTATTATCGGGCGAAGTCCTCAAAGCTTATTAGGTTTGCAAGTGACCCCAGGTGTAATAAACTCAGACTACAAAGGGGAAATAAAAATAATGCTTAGGGGCTGGGATTGTGGCTCAGCGGTAGAGCGCTCGCCTAGCACGTGGGCGACCGGGTTCGATCCTCAGCACCACGTACAAATAAAAAACTCATTGTGTACAACTAAAAGCAAATAAATAAAAATTAAAAAAAAAATAATAATAATGCTTAGCTCACCCCAAAGTATAACTTCTGTTAATCAAGGAGATAGAATTGCTCAGTTGCTTCTCCTTCCCAATTTACATAATTCATTTAAAATGGGTATGCCTCAAGAAGGGAACAATAGAGGATTTTGTTCCACTGACTCAAGTCCCATGGCTTGCTGGGTTCGAGACTGTTCAAGGAGGCCTATGTGTAAAATAAAAATCCAAGGAATAGAAATGGAGGGATTAATAGATACTGGAGCTGACTCTTCCATTATTAATTTACGCCAATGGCCCAAGCACTGGCCTCTGCAAAAAGCTTCAACCAGTTTAAGAGGCTTGGGATATAATAACCTCCCAGATAAAAGTGCAGTAATTTTAAAATGGGAG